>SNQJ01S0039489.1:5353-24475 GCA_010110895.2 Picea sitchensis
TCACCCAAATGAACCTGTTCAAAATCACCTTGAACATAATCTAGAAAATGTTTCCTATGGGGTGTGGCATGAAATGAAGCCCTTGAATATACTACCCAAGACTCAGAAATATTATCTATAGAAAGAATCAAAGCATCTTGTAACACATCACCTGTTACATTTTCTTCCTAATTTTTCTCCTAATGTCCATCTCTTTGCTTCTTTGGAGATCTGCAGTATTTCTTCAGATGTCCTTTCTTCCCGAAATTCCAACACTCTATCTTTCCCAGACTGGATTTGGATCTTCCATTCCTAGAATTCTCACGGTTTCTCGAGCCCTTTCCTCTATCCTTTTGTCTTCTTGTGTTCTCCATGTTCAACGCATTACCTAATGTCTCACCTGTGCTTTTCCGTCACATTTCCTCACTAAGGATAACACCAACAACATCATCAAATTTTAAAGTATTTTAACCAGAGATAGAATTACTTATAGCCATGACCAAGCCGTTCCATATTTCTGGCAATGAGCACAAGATTAGAAGAGCCTTGACCTCATCATCAAAGTCCACTTTTACAGAACTTAGTTTATTAGTAACCATATTAAATTCATTTAAATGATCTACAACAGACCCACCTTCTGACATCTTCATATTAAATAATCTCTTCATTAGAAATACCTTATTGGATGTCGAGGGTTTTTCATACAGTTTCGCCAATGTGTCCATCAACTCCTTAGTTGTCTTTTCTTTCGAAATATTGAAATCCACCGACGTTGCCAGGCTCAGTCGTATTATTCCTAGTGCCTTTCTGTCAAGAACCTCCCATTCTTCATCCTTCATGGTCGTCAGCTTCTTTGCTATTCCGCCCAATGGTAGGAATGGATCCTTCTGATATAAATAATCTTCCATCTGCATCTTCCATAACTTGTAGTTTTGGCCGTTAAATTTCTTGACCCTAAAATTTCCATCTTTCGTGATTGCTCCCACTTGAACCATGAACCCTCTTTTCCTACGAGTTACCTTTCACTATGATACCAGTTGTTAGAAAAACAGGATCACAGAGCAATAAAATAAAACAAATGTAGAACTAAAACACAAAAGATACACAATACAATAGAGACACAGATATACGTGGTTTACCCAGTGTGGGCTATGTCCACTAGATAAATTGTCAAGTCCTTCCTTTATTATTATCCAACAAATGAAGGGATAAAACCTACATAACACCTTCTGTAACTTCCCCTTATTTCTCTCACATTCTCCTCTCTCATAATACAATATTCGCCATGATACATAGTCACAATACATTTCCCTCATAAAAGAGGGTTACTTTCTAGAGAAAAAACCCTAAAAGAAATTCTACTATCAGATCTGTGACCTTGTAATGAATAGTCCATATTTACAATGAAATTACAATATACATTTACAAGGCAATTTTTGCTTCAGGGGCTTCGCCCCTGAATCCCCACCAGGGGTCCGCTTGCCCTCGGACCCCACAAAGGGGAGTGTACATTCTTCTTGGGTGTAAAGTATTCATGGGGTATAAACACGACTGAGCACAAAGACCTCTAAATCAGGAAGATAATCAAGATTTTCCAAGAAGATTGCACTCTTATCATCACAATCTAATCTCATTGCTTGTTGTACCAACCCAATACCTGAACACAATATCTATAACCATATTGCTTCCTTGCTTGCATGAGTGGCTTCCATGTATTCAACTTCTGTAGTTGAGAGTGCCACTACAACTTGTCTTTTTCTCATCCAACTGATTTCTCCTCCAAATAGGTTAAACACATACTCACTTGTAGATATTCTACGATCCATATCTCCAACCCAATATGCATAAAAAAACCCATGTATGTCCAACACTCTTTCCAATCCTGGTCTTTCTTGGTAGCACAATCCATAACTGGTAGTGCCACGAAAATACCTAAAGACCCTCTTTACTGTTGTCCAATGTTCCTTCCTTGGTTTTGACATATACCTGTTCAAAACTCCCACTGCATGTGCAATGTTCGGTCTAGTACAAACCATTTGATACATCAAACTGGCAATTGCACTAGCATACTGAACATGGGACATGTCCTCTTCTTATTCCTAGGTATTGGGAAACTGATCTATAGATAACTTTACACCTATAGGAATAGCAACCTTGACCGGTTTACTTCCAAGTTATTTCACTTCCTTGATAACATCCATGTTATTTCCTAACACCAACATGTCATCAACATACAACACTACATAAATGAAGTGATTACCAACCTTCTTGGAATATACACAGTGATCATCCCTACTTCTCACAAATCCCAATCCAAGGATGTATGTGTCAAAATTTTGGTACCACATCCTAGGTGATTTCTTCAGACCATATAGTTACTTCTTTAGCTTACCGATCAGCTCTTTATTTCCCTTCACTATAAAGCCTTATGGCTGCTTCATGTAGATTTATTCTTCTAGATCCCCATGTAGGAGTGTTGTCTTCACATACATCTGTTCCACTTCAAGATCAAAAGCAATAGCAATGGATAAAAGAAATCTAATAGAAGTTAACTTGGCAACAGGAGAAAAAATCTCACCAAAGTCAATTCCCTCTACCTAGGAATAACCTCTTGCTACTAACCGAGCTTTGTGTTTCTCCAATTTTCCTTCCACATTAAACTTCTTATTAAACAACCATTTGCTACCAACATATTTTCTTCTAGCTGGCAAATCAACTAGATCCCATGCCTCATTCTTATCCAAGGCATCCATTTCTTCAAACATGGCCTTCTTCTAGAGTTTACTATCCTCTGAATTCACTACTTCCCTGACAGTTATGGGATCATCATCAGTAATAGATAAAGAAAAATTAGAATGAAAATTAGGTGGACTATACCTTTTTGGTTTCCTTCTTTCCCTCACTGATCTCCTCAATACTAGGGTATGAGGTTCTTCTTCTTTTGCTTCATCTTCTTCAATTGATTCAGATTTTGAATCATCCAACTCAAACTCTATTTTCTCAGGTTCTTCTTGCCTTGGTAGGAATTCCTTTTTGGGAACATCTTTCACCTCTCTAAAAAAAACATCCTGACTGTAAACGATCTTCTTAGTTTCTGGGTTCCAAAGATTATAACCTTTCACACCATCTCTATAACCATTAAAGATACACTTTTCAACTTTATTATCCATCTTACTCCTAGTTTCTTTTGGAACATGTACATAAGCATCACAACCAAACACTAAGATATTTTCAAGAGAGAGTTTCTTACCAGTCCATACCTCGTGTGGAGTTTTATCATCGAGTGTTTATGAGGGTGATTGATTGACCATGTAACATGCTATACCCAATGCCTCTAACCATAATTCCTATCCTAACTTGACACCACTAATCATGCTTGTTTCTTTTTCCTTCAGTGTCCTGCTCATTCTTTCTGCAACTCCATTCTAATGAGGTGTGTATGGAGTAGTCTTCTGCCTTGCTATACCACACTTCTTACAGAATTCTTCGAATTCATTTCCCCATAATTCTCCACCATTATCTGTCCTCAATACCTTTATTTTCTTCTCTATCTAATTTTCTACCAGAGCCTTAAACTCTTTAAATTTATCAAATACCTCAGATTTTTTTCTAAGAAAATAAATCCATGTGTTCCTTGATAATTCATCTATGAATGAAACATAATACACAGATTTACCTAGTGATGGAAAATGCAAAGGTCCAAACACATCACTTTGTATCAATTCAAAGATCCCCTTTTCTCTTGTAGCACCAGATGGGAATATTACTTGATTTTGTTTACCATATATGCAATGTTCACATAAATCAAAATCCAGAGTGAAATTAGACATACCTTCAACCATACCTTTATCGTGTAGTTTTAAAAGGCCCTTTTCTCCAATATACCCCAGTCTTTGATGCCACAATGTGGTCTTCTTTCCAAGGATAGTATTGGTCTTGTCTTCTTTATTTTTCTACTCATGGAAAATAGAATTGTTACACCCATTAGTATAAGTGCTTCCCAAAAACTTGTACAAAGTTCCACACTGAACTTCCCTCATCAACACCATTTCTCCTCATACCATATTGAAAGTTCCCTTTTCCAATACAGTATCCACACTTGCATCATCCAACTTGCTTACAAATATTAGGCTCCTGGCTAGTTTTGGAAAGTGTAGAAATCTGGGGAGAGTTATAATCCTTCCATATTTTAGCAACAACTTAACCCTTTAACGATGTCCCATGATTTTGGTTGTTGAGTCATCTCCTAGGAATACATCACCACCATCATATTTTTAATATTCATAGAACCACTCCCTGTGAGGAGTCATATGATATGACACACCTGAGTTGATCAACCATACAACACGATCTGCATGTGTACCTGTAGATGCTAGGTAAACATCACCTCCTTCTTCAGTGGAGGTTTTTGCCTCTATGGAGGAGGCATTATCAGATCCCTTTGGTTTATCAACCTTCTTAGACTTGCAATCTTTCTTACAATTCCCTGCTTTACCACACTTCTGACATTTCCTCAAATATTTTCCTAGAGACTTAGATCTACCTTTAGATTTAGATCTCCCCCTCGAAGACTTACCAGGATTCCTTTCTTGGGTACGACCTCTTACAAATAAAGAATTTGTGCTCTGACCATCCATGATTTTCCGCCTCATCTCTTCAAATAAAAAGGATGAAACTACATCATCATACTTCAATGTAGATTGAGTGGTACTACCAATTGCTACAACCAAATTATCCCAAGAGTCTGGGAAAAAACATAACAAATTAATACACTTATCTTCTTTTGCAATCGTAATATTAATAGAGGCAAGTTGACTTACTAGAGTATTGAAGGCATTTATATGTTTTTTCATAGAATCTCCATCTTCCATCCTAAGATGTTACAACTCCTTTCAAAGAAATAACTTTTTTACCAAGGACTTTGATTGATACAAATTCCCTAAATCATCCCATAGTTCCTTGGCTGTAGATTCTCTCGAGACATTCAAAAACACTGAATCTTCCAGGCAGAGTTGAATAATACTCTTTTCTCTTCTATCCAACTTCTCCTAGTCTTCCTTCAACATACCAGTAGGTTGTGTACTAGTAGTTTGTGTACCAGAAGATTATGTACCGGTAGACTGTGTGCCAATAGACTATGTATCATTAGGTTGTGTACTAGGATCCATTGTTCTTTGTCTACAAGAAGGTCCTCCATATTGAGCTTCCATAGCTCAATTTTTTTACCGTTGAACTTCTCAATCTCGATTCTAGAAGAGCTTTCCATTCCTCTTTCTACACTCAAATCACCACTACAAAATCTCCCATTGAACCCAGGTTTATCACAGACCCAAGATAAACTTGATCTATCAAGATCGAGCCGAAACCCTAGCAACAAAGGCGTCTCCATGAAGAAAAAAATGAGCTTTGATACAACATGTAAATTTTAAACCTCTGAAGTAAAGCAATGCATATATATTCTTAATAAAAACATAAATTAATCAATGACCCATACACACAATGCACAAAGATTTACGATGGAAACCCTTAACCGGGAGAAAACCAACCTTCCTTAGTGCTGCACCTTTCAACTCTTCATTGTATTAATTTCACCATTCACAATAAAATATATACAATATTTTAGGTATTCTATAGCTTCCAAAACCTCAATCCCTTAATCCGAGATTAATTTAGAAAATCGCTAAAAATAGCAAAATCCGCTAAAATAGAAAAAACCGCCCAGATGCAGTTGTCGAATATGATGCACCCACACACACACATGCAAAGAATATAACACATACCCAACACTCCCATGGTGGAATAAAATAGAGACAGGTATTAGGAGATCCCATTTAGTTGTTTCTCAAGGAATCCCTCACACGACATAGGGACGAGATGATGGAAAAATTTTCCCAAATCCTTCGACAATTATTGAAAACAGTAAACGTGTCTTCATCCGACGACCACTTTGGAGGCGCTTCCCCTTTCAAGGTATAAGTTAATTTTGATATTCTCATATTTAAAGGTCAAATAGATGTAGATTTTTTGGAAAAATAGTTAAATCTGCTAGAAGGCTATTTCTCTGTCCATAATTTCCATGATAGGGAAAATATCACTTTTATGCTCCTTAAGGTTGTCCCCCATGTCAAAAATTGATGGGAGACTTACTGTGAGAAAAATTACATAGAGGAGTTTGGAATATTTGAGGTCGAACCCACTTGGGAATCTTTTATGAATGTTGTTAAGGAATAATAATACCCTATTGGAAACGATTATGACCAGTACATGAGATGGACCACACTGCATCAAGAGAGGGAACAAATAGTGATAAATTTCATGAATACCTTCCATACCTTGCGCACCATGATGGGTGTCAAAGAATTCGAGAGGAATATGCTTCTAAAATACAGTGGGGGTCTACATAGGCACATCCAAACATAAATAGAGTTTTTGTACATCTCATCAATAGGATTCGTTTATCGATATGCTATCGAAATCGAGTAAAAATTTAAGTAGAGGAATCAACGAGAGTTTGGATTTGCAAATGCATCACAGTAGAAGCAGGGAAAAGGAATCCCTAGCCTACATAATAAAGACAAATAAAGGATGGAAAACCTTAGTAAAACCAACCTAAGTCTCAAGAAAAGAAGGGGAATGGGAATATTAAGAAAGAAACTGGGAAGTGGTGCAAATTCCAAAAAATCCCTTGGCACAACACCGAAGAATGTCGCTTGAAGCAATCATTAGTGTTTGAGATGAAAGCCTCGGAGTCAAATCCAGGTTCCAACTTTGATTCAGAGCTAGGAAGTGGAAGTGGATCATTGATGTACAACACAGTTCCATAATCAATACCACCAAAGTCTAGCCAAACAAACCAGAAAAGATGGAGGAAGGTGAGCGCCTTTTTTACACACAGATGTTGGTGAAGGGTGCTTCATTGCATTTCATTATTGATAGTGAAAGAAAAAATAAGTTAATATCAATAGAGGTTGTCAAGCAGTTGGATTTTTCAACAACACCACATTTGTAGCCATACAACATCAGGTGGATCAACCCAAGACAAGATCTTTGCATCAACCAATAGTGTCTCATGCCCTATGGCATCACACCCTTCAAGGATGAGGTATTATGTGATGTTTCCCCACTTGAATTTTGTGATATTCTTTTAGGCCAGCCATATATGTGGAAACATCATGTTGTATATGAATCTAGACCTCATAGTGTCATTATTACTTTGGGAAAACAATTTCCTAGGATACCAGAGGTAGCTCCACGTATTGCAATTTCTTCAATCTCAACTAACCAGTGCAGGAAGGTCATCTCCTAGAATAGGAAATTTTTCCTCTTCATGATTATCTCTCAAGGTGAATGTAAGGTCGCGACCACATCCATGGTCTCTGCATAGGTCTTCTCTACACAACAGAATCAAGTGGACAAAGTCATGGAAGAATATCAAGACATATTCACCTTACCTATTGGGGTTCCTCTGCACTGTCAAGTGAGTCATTCAATTGATATGACGCCTAGTGTTATTTTACCTAATGGACCTATATATCCACACTCTCTTCGGGAAAATGAGGAAATCAAGTGCCAGATTCAACAGTTTCTCCAAAAAGGACACATTTGACCAAGCTCCTCACCCTATATAATCCCAATCATGCTCTTGCAGAAGAAAGATGGGACCTAGAAAATCTACATTGATTACACAGCTCTGAAAAAAATCACAGTCAACAATCGGTACCAAATTCCACAAATTGATTACCTTCTTGACCAACTCAAGGGAGACAAGTACTTTAGTAATATTGATCTAAATTCCAACTACCACTAGGTCCCAATAGAATCTACTGATGTATGGAAGAATACTTCTAAGTCTAAAGAAGGTATTTTTGAGTGGTTAGTCATGTCCTTTGGCTTGACGAATTCCACCAACAACTTTCATGAGGTTGATGGATGAAATCTTGTGGAATTTCACCAATTCCTTTGTGGTTGTATATATGGATGACATCCTTATATTTAGAAAGATTTGGGAAGAACACTTGCATCACATTCAGTAGGTCCTACACACCCTGCAAAAACACAAGCTATATGCTAACTTATAAAAATGCTCCTTTGGCATGAGCAAGATCCAATACCTCAGATACATTATAAATGAGCATGGTGTGCATGTAGATCTAGCCAAGATCCAATTAATTTGTGACTGGCCATCCCTGACAACATTAACCGAGATTCAGAGCTTCTTGGGCCTTTCCAACTTCTATTGTAGATATGTGTTGTGGTTCTCTCATATTTCATGGCCCCTTAACCAGGTCAAAAAGGGTGGTTGAAAAGACAATTTATGTGGGTTGAGTCATAAAAAAAACATTTGACAATCTGAAACATCATTTATGCTCATCCATGGTGCTCACCTTACCTAATCTACAACAAAATTTTGAGATTGAGATATATGTTTCAAACTATATTATTGGTGTTGTTCTCACTCAACACGATCATCGAGTGGCCTATCATAGTGAGACACTTTTAGATGTTGTTTGTAAGTACCCCGCCTATGATACATAGATTTATTCCATTGTACAAGCCTACCCCTAATGGAAGCATTACATTCTAGGGAAGGAGACTGACATCTATACAAATATGTTGAGATCAATTCCTGCTTCCAAATTTTCCTTCCCTTTTCTATTTTCCCAAATTATTTTTTTTCCCCTTTTTTTCCCTCTTCTATACTTTCCCTTGTTTCCATTTTCCTTTCTTCCCTTCTTCTATCCCTTTCTAGTTACCATACTTAGTCTTGTTTCAAAAATCGTCAGGTTCGCGGGTAGGAAGATTCATGGGTCTTAATCCCCATCTATTTTTCTATGCCACAAGTCCGTCCGAACGCCTTTCTATATTATACTTAGCCTTTGTTTCAACATCGCGGGTTCGCGGGGTCGAACTTTGATTCTCCAAGTTCTGCGATCTCCACTTTTCACCCAAAATTTATTATTCAGTTGAATAATACTCTCATCAACCTAAATGGCAGCATCATCTAGACAACAATTATCTGGAGATACTTTGAATATTTTTGGTCGTGAAGACTAGAACTTTTAGTGTTCTAGATCATATTCATATTACTCATCTCCTCCTGCACAAAAATAAGTAATCTGGACATCCAAAATTTCTCGTGCAGGGTGTGTTCCTAAGGTATTCGACTACAAATAAATTGTTGCATGGTGTGTTGAGAAGTATGTTTCAAGACAAGGAATTATACAACTCCAATATCATTCCCCCAATTCCCTTTCACCACAAGTTTTTCGCAATATGTTGAAGCTCCCAGAGCCAACACTTACCTTCAAAGGAGAAGACTGCAGAGATTTTCTAAAGAAACATAACAATGGACTGGATCTCTTGCTTGAATATTTGGAGAATCCCATGACTATTCCAAAAGACATAACCGGGATCCAGGTCGATTCTTTTAAAAACCCATTTCGATAGATTGCATGGTTGTTCACTAGGTTGACAGGCCAGGAAAGAACTACTACCATTTCTCGCATAATTCTTTATATTTTACATTTTACAGTAAAAGAACAGGTTGTCTTTGACTATAGAAAATTGATTTCCATCGAAATCTCATCCCAGTTATCACATTACAAAAGGGACAACAAATTATTTATGGATTCCTATTTGGTATTTTCTATAGTGTGTTGTTGTCAATTTCCAAACTTGACTATAAGTAAGAGGGTGAACTGTGAAATAGATCCAGTTACCTCCTGGTATCAAGAATTGTGGAGACACAAGAATTCTTTGTATTTTTACGATGTTTACAATGATTTTGTCTCAGTCTTCAAAGAATTATTGTTTGGTAAAAATACCCCTAGAATATCTTACCAGGATAACAAATTCTTGGAGAAAAAGGGAAACAATAGAATAGATGGAAAATCATAGTGTCATCGGGATATTTTTTTCCAAAGAAAATATTTGTTTTCTTCCATACCATGTATTTGACAAATTGTTTATTACAGAAGTGCCAAGGCAAAACAACTTCTGGTTACATTTTTTCCATAAAAAAAGGAAAAAATAATTCATCCTGTTGTCTTGGAAGATTGGAGATTTCATTTTTAGGATCATAAATAAAATTGACGATTTTGCAAGCCATTTCAATAACATAAGATTAAAATATGTTGAAAATATCAAGGGCTTTTTCCCTAACAAGATTTTTGTGGAACACATGCTTTCGGTAGGATTCAGTAACTCATTCATTCAGACTACCCTGAATGAAGAAAAAGAAGAAGGTAACAACCAAAGTACCCTTGTACACGAGGCTGGTGACCTAGAAACAATACTGAGCACTAATAAGTTGAATAAGCAAAAATGAAAAGGTCCCAGTTGAAGGAGCGCCCAGTCTCCAGTTGTGACTCCCAAAAATACCACATCCCGGAGCAATGCTCCAACGACTCACCCAGTTAGAAATATTGCCAACAATAGTTCAAGCATGCAACAAAGCCATACTAAAAAGAGGATAATTGTTCAAAAGACTCACCGAGATATACCTAGAAGGAGGTGCTAGCGAAGCACAAGACCCTAAATTAATTCACAATTCAATGTTTCTAACAAAGAAACAATTTGACGAACAAGTTGAGATATTTAAAAGGTTATCAGTTGAAAATTTTTATGGCATACTTGAATAAAATGAAGATGAAATAGACAATTGGAAGCAGTACATGGAATTTCTCTTGACCTAAGAGACTTGGAAGGTGAGTTATTCAACATTAAAATCCAGCATGAAATAAATGTCGCACCAATGAAAAGTTATATTGAAGATTGGTTCAACAAGGCAATCGACAAATTAACCAAAGAAGGGAAAGAGATAGTTGAGACGGTTCCTGTAACCATCAATGAAGACAATAAAAGGAGAACATCAAGCAAGTGAAGACACAAGAGACCATCATAGTAAGTTCACGTTGATCACATTTTGCTTTCTTTATCAATTTTTCATCCAGTTACTCTGCTTCTTTGATTAGAAAGGCTTAACTGAAATGTGATAACTTCTCCCTATCTTCCTTCCAGGTCTTTCTACTTTGCATCTCCCACCATTCTCCTTATACAAATTACTTCTTCTTCATATTTTATTTATAGTCTGTGGGAGCCCCAATCCTAGTCCTAAGGACAAACACATTTAAATTTCAAAGCATTGTAATAGACTATATATTTTTCAGAAATTCCAAGAGAACTATTTCGGGATCAGTTTTGACTGTACTTTGTAACTCTGAGTTTTGAGTATAAAGTATTTGAGATTGATCTATCATTATCTTTATTTGAGCTCCCCATATTTTTACTCTATGAAATTTCCCTTATGCATGCGAACCATCTTCTTTTATTTTACATGATCATAAATCTTTAGTTTAACTATGATGGATGTGAGGAAATTTTGTCTATCATTTTCAAGTGTATGAGGTGTGCGGTTCCTGGCCATTTCTCAGGAAATCTCTTTAAAAAAGAAAAGAAAACATTTTCTTTCTTGTTATTTTTGCTTGCAATCTTTATATTTCTTTGATTATCATGACAAACTTCTGCAAAGTCCCATATTCTAAAAATCTAGAGTCCCAATAAAATCTTAAAATAAAGAGTACCACCTCTATAAAAACGCAGTGGGATTTGTATCCCCATGAGTTTGTCGTTTTGATCCTAACAGATTCAAGCGTCAACATTTTTTGTGACCATAATGGGGAACGATTTATTTTCAAGATATTTGAAGAACCAGAAATCTCCATGGCTCAATGTTTTGAGAAGAAGATTCAAGAAAAATGCTGCTTATTTTAAGCATGGCTCACCTTTTTTGTAATTTCAAAAAGAAACGAGAAGCACCAAATATTCGGGAGAATGAACTCCTTGGAAAGTCCATTGAAAAAATTCAAAATGAAGGGTTTCATTCATGTCATAATACTTCTTTATATTCTTCATAAAGCCCATCAATGGCTTTGCACATCTCAGAAAAAGGGAGAAATACTCAAAGAAGGAGGCAATTTCATAATACCCCTTTAAATCTACCAAAAAAATATTTTCAAATGCCCAATATTCCTATTGAAAATTTTTCTACATTTTTTGGGGATGCTTAAGAAGATGCAAAGCAACACTTTATTAATTTTAAAGGTACATGTTATGATTTCAACCTCACTGAAGACAATGCTAGATGTATATTATTCCTACAAAGTCTACGAGAGGATGCTCTTGAATGGTATAGTTCATTAGTGCCTAACTCCATTACTAGATGGGATGTGTTAGAAGATTCATTTGCAGAAAATCTCATCCCAAAGGTGCATTCGTATGTTTTTGTTGATGTTTTAAATGTTGTTTCCCACCCACCCTCTCCCACATGGACACAAAAAGATGAAATGAATGATTCAGAAGAATAATATCATGAAACACTGCAAGAATTTTCTAAATCAAATCTTGTTGTTGAGAATGAAGGCAAGAATTCTAAAGACCAAGAAAAGGATATCAACATCTCATATACTCCATATGAGGAATAAATTAAAGAGTCTCCACCAGATAAGTAAGAAGAATTCAGCCAAAATAAAGAAGAATTGGTGGAAGAAAACAATTTTGAGAACAAAGAAGATAGCCATTGCATAGAAGAAGAACATTGCCAAGACATTGCCAATGAAACAATAATCTTGAATGTGGAAAAATAATAAAATTCTAGTCTCCTATATACTCCTTATGAAGACATTTTGAACAACAAATTTCAAAATGAAATTGAGGAGCCTCCACCAAATACACAAGAAGATTCCATCCTTGTGATAAATGATGAAACATCACAACATAACTGGTAGTAAGAAGAATTGATGGAAGAAATGCATCTTGAGAAGAATGATGAACAAGATCACCCTTACAAGAAAGAAGAATCGTTTTAAGATATTTTTGATGAATCAAGAACCTTGTAAGTGGTTGTAAATAAAGAAAATGATGAATGCATGATTATTTCAATAACTCCTCAGCCAAGAATTGATTTTATTGAATTATGGTTCTATAGCATCGTTGGCCAAACAATGCGATCAAATCTTCACCATAACTGGTATAATTTTTCTCTAGTACATGTTGAGAGTGCCCCTGACTCATTGGTACAAGTCTTAACATATCTCATAACTTTGGAGTTCATTCCACAAATCAGATCAATGCTTGAATGGATCTATTGAAAATTTTCCTATAACTAAGGTTCCTCTTTCTTTCAAGTAAGTTAGGGTAGGTAGATCATGAATATACATAGTTTATTTCTTCAGTCAAAGTTTTTTGCAATAAAGCAATTGCTAAGTGTTAAAATTTGGAGATAACTCCATGAAAGAATAAGAATTGCAAGATTGTATTTTGAAGATGTTTCCATAGCCCAATGGATGGAAGCACCTACCATGAAGATTTTGGATTCTTGAAAACCCACAGCGGGTTATCATCCCACAGTTGGAGCCAGTTGTTGAGATCAATTCATGCTTCCAAGATTTCCTTCCCTTTTCTATTTTCCCTCTTCTATACATTCCCTTGTTTCCCTTTTCCATTATTCCCTTATTCTATCCCTTTTTAGTTACCATATTTAGTCACATTTCAAAAATCAGTGGGTTTGCGGGTAGGCGGATTCGCATGTCTTCATCCCCATCCATTTTCCTATGCCATAAGTCTGTATGACCGCCTTACTATACTATACTTAGCCTTTGTTTCAACTTCGCGGGGTTGAACTTTCATTCTCCAAGTAACACAATCTCCACTTTGCACCCAACATTTCGTGATCCTCATTTCAACCATCATTCTTGTCGCGAGTCTTGAGTCCCTAAAAGCATTTTATTTCTCCTATATGGAATTTCGACCAACCGTTGTTCTACACTTTACTTGTTTTTTATCATCCACAACTGCGGGTTGGCGGGGTAGTAAAAAACTTCATATTAAAAACTACTCTCATCCGCCCCCGCCATTCTTGTGCTTTTTTCAATATGCATTGAATTTTGTTTAATGCTAACAACTGATTGTACATGACTCGAAAATATTGTCATTAATGGAAAAATAATCGAGGAGATTATTCATTAAATTGCATTAATTCACCATTTTCCAAAGGATTATATTATTGTCATCTGTTTGAAAGGATTTATTTCAAGTTATTATTTAGCTGAAGAATACTCCCGTCAACCTAAATGGCAACAACAACTAGACAACAATTATGTGGAGATACTTTGAATATTTTTTGTCGTGAAGACCATAAATTTCAGTGGTCTAGAGAATATTCCTATTACTCATATCCTCCTGCACAAAAAGATGTAATCTGGACATCTGGAATTTCTCGCATAGGGTGTGTTCCTAAGGTATTCGATTGCAAAGAACTTGTTTCATGGTGCATTGAGGAGTACATATTGATCCAGAGAATTATACAACTCCAAGATCGTTCCCCCATTTCCCTTTCACCACAAGTTTTTCACATGATGTTCATGAATCTCCCAGATCCAACACTTACCTTCAAAGGAGAAGACTGCATAGATTTTTTGAAGAAACATAACAATGGACTGGATCTCCTACCTGAATATTTGGAGAATCCTACAACTATTCCATAAGACATAACCAAGATTTAGGTCGATTCTTTTAAAAACCCATTTCAAGAGATTTAGTGGTTGTTCACCAGGTTGACAGGTTAGGAAATCATTGTTACCATTTCTCACATGATTCTTTATATTTTACATTTTACAGTAAAATAACAAGATATCTTTGACTGGGGAAAATTGATTTCCATCGAAATATCATCCCAGTTATCACATTACAAAAGGGACAAAAAAATATTTATGGCTTCCTATTTGGTATTTGCTATAGTGTATTGTTGTCAATTTACAAACTTGACTATAAGTAAGAGTTTGAACTATGAAATAGATCCAGTTATCTTTTGGTATCAGGCATTGTGGAGACACAAGACTTCTTTGTATTTTTATTAAGTTTACAATGTTTTTGTCTCAGTCTTCAAAGGACTATTGTTTGGTAAAAATACCCCCAAGATATCTAACCAGGCTAAAAAATTCTTGGAGAAAAAAGGAATGATAGAACAGATGGAAAATCACAGTGTCATTAGGATATTTTGTTCCATAGAAAATCCCTCTTTTCTTCCATACCATGTATCTGAATTTTTTTTTATTACAAAAGTAGCAAGGCAATAGAACTTCTGGTTACATTTTTTCCATGAAAAAAGGAAAAAACAATCCATCCCCTTGCCGTGGAAGATTGGATATTTCATTTTTGGGAACATAAATAAAATTAACAAGTTTGAAATCCAATTCAATAATGTAAGCTTAAAATATGCTGAAAATATCAAGTGCTTTGACCCTAGCAATATTTTTGTGGAACACATGCTTTCGGCAGGATTCAATAACTCGTTCATTCAGACTACCTTGAATAAAGAAAAAGAAGAAGGTAACAACCAAAGTACCCATGTACACGAGGCTGGTGACCTAGAAATAGTACTAAGCACTAATGAGTTGTATAAGCACGAAGGAAAAGGTGCTAGTGAAAGGATCGCCCAGTCTCCAGTTGTTACTCCCAAAACTACCACATCTCGAAGTAATGCTCCAACGACTCACCCAATTATAAAGATTGCCAACATTAGTTCAAGCATGCAACGAACCCATACTGAAAAGAGAAGAATTGTTCAAGAGACTCGCAGATATAGAGCTTGCAGGAGGTACTAACGAAGTACGTGACCCTAAATTAATTCTCAACTCAATGTTTCTAACAAAGAAACAATTTGACGAACAAGTTAAGATATGTAAAGGGTTATCAGTTGAAATTTTTTATAGCATACTCGAATATAATAAAGATGAAATAAACAATTGGCTAGTTGATTATTCTGTGAAAAATCAAGATATTGAGGAAGAAATGCATGGTATTTATCTTGACCTAAGAGACTTGGAAGGTGATTTATTCAACATTAAAATCCATCATGAAATAAATGTTGCAAAAATGAAAATTTATATTGAAGATTGGTTCAGTAAGGCAATTGAAAAATTAACCAAATAAGGGCAAGAAATAGTTGAGATGGTTTGTGTAAACATCAATGAAGAAAATAAAAGTACAAAAACAAGCAAGTGAAGACATGAGAGACCATCATAGTAAGTTCACGATGATCACATTTTTCTTTCTTTATCAATTTTTGATCCAGTTACTCCGCTTCTTTGACTAGAAAGGTTTAACCGAAATTTGATAACTTCTCCATCTCTTCTTTATAGGTCTTGCTAATATGAATTGTCCACCATTCTTCTTCTACAACTTACTTCTTGTTCATATTTTCTTTATAGTCCGTGGGAGCCCCAATCCCAGTCCTAATGACAAACACATTTAAATTTCAAAGCATTGTAACAAACTATATATTTTTCATAAATCCCAAGAGAACTATTTCAGGATCAGTTTTGAATGTACTTTGTAACTCCAAGTTTTGAGTTTAAAGTATTTGAGATTGATCTATCATTATCTTTATTTGATATCCCCATGTTTTTACTCTATTAAAGTTCTCTTATGCATGCAAACCATCTTCTTTTATTTTATGTGATCATAAATCTTTAGTTTAACTATGATGGATGTGAGGAAATTTTGTCTATCTTTTTCCAGTGTATGAGGTCTGTGGTTCCTGGTCATTTCTCAGGAACTCTCTTTAAAAAAGAAAATAAAACATTTTCTTTCTTGTTATTTTTTCTTGCAATATTTATATTTCTTTGATTATCATGAAGGACTTCTGCAAAGTCCCATATTCTAAAAATATAGAGTCCCATGAAAATATTAAAATAAAGAGGAGTACCACCTCTATAAAAATGCAGGGGGATTTGTATCCCCATGAGGTTGTCGTTTCGGTCCTAATATATTCAAGCGTCAACAAGATCACAAGCCTTTGAAATTCATGCAAACACAAGGAAAATTACAAAATGACCACCATAAAAAGTGATCCACATACTTGCAAAAATTTCACCTCAACATTAAATATAAGAAAGGGAACACCAATTGTGTCATTTACTACCTTAGTTGACCTCCAGTTGCAGCACTAACCACAGTGCTTGACTCCTATGGCAACGAGACCTCAGGGTGGTCCCAACTCTATAACATTGATCTTGACTTCGCTATGACCTACCAGATGTTGGGAACAAGCATGGTCGTTGCCGAATTTCATCTTCAAAATGGATGGTTATGCCATCTGGGTCATCTTTGTGTTCCTTCAAGTGATCATGCAAAGCTGATTTTGGAAGCTCACTATAGTTGAGTGGCAAGACACTTTGGCATGGAGAATACAATGGTAGTACTACAAAATTATTTCTATTAGTTGAAGCTTCGACATGATATCAATAAGTATATAAGATCCTTCATTGCCTGCTCCATTGTCAACCCAACCATTAAAAAACAAGGATTGTACACCCCTCTTCCTACTCTCAACGGGCCCTAGGAATCCATCTTGATAGACTACATGTCAGGTCTCCCCTCAACCAAGCATGGAATTGATGGTGTATTCGTGGTTTTTGATCATTTCTCTAAGATGGCCATTCTGATAGCTTGCAAGAAGATCATCACAGTCGAGGCCACTACTAAAATCTTCTTTGAGTGAGTGTGGGTACACTTTGGAGTACTATAGACCATCATATCATATCGGAACAAAAGTTTCTTGAGTACATTCTAGTCAATCCTCTAACCATTGTTGGACACCAAGCTCACCAAATCCACTACCTTCCATCCCCAAACTAATGGATAGATAGATGTTGTAAATAAGATTATTGTTCATATATTATGAATGTACAACTCAAATCATCCACACACATGGGATGAGAACCTTCCTTATATTGAACACAACTACAATAGAACTCTCCATAGCTCGACTGGACACAACCATTTTTAGGTGGGCTTAATATTTCAAACATTGGGCTGCATTGATGTAGAACTTCCCTGTGCATCCACATATGAATAATATTCCCTTGCTCAATCTAAGGCTAACAAAGCCACCAAATTCATAGAATGGATCCATCACATCTTCCAATAGGTTCATTATATTTTACAGAAATCCAATGCTAAGTACAAGCAACACTATGATCAACACTGAGTTCCAAACAATTTTCATGTGGGAGACAAGGTTTGATTGCATTTGTAGAAAGAATTCCTTATAGGAACCCATCATAAGCTACGTCCACTTCTCTATGGCCCTTATACCATCACCAAGGATGTGGGCGACAATAATTTTGAGTTAAGTATTCCCCCCTTCATTGGCTTGCACCCAATATTCAATGTGGACCTCCTTCAGCCATATTTTCCACCACTATTGGACACATCGGAAGTGGTAGAGTAGCTTAAACCTATATAGCTCAACCCTAACTACATGGAATAGGAAACCATTGATCGGATCATGGACACATAGGTTAAGGGAACCCTCAACATAAGATCCAACTTTATCGGGTTGTCAAAGCAGGGAAACTACTGCACCAATGCAAGTGGCTCACCAAGCATCAAGTTCAGCATAAGCTTCCCCATTTGATGGGATAAACATGTCCAATGGAGACCATTGCATCCTAATGGGGGGGAACTGATCCAAGATGACATTGGTAGCTACCCACCTATTCCACTGGCTCAAAATACAGTTTACATCTTGGTAGTTTTGCTATAGTTTTTTTGGGGTCCTGAAATTCTGAGGCCATTTTGAGGCCCTAAATGATGCTTTTTTGGCCCAAAATTGATCAATAGATAGTTGAATGATTGTACTGGGTAGTTCAAAATGTGTACTCCTCGACTAAACCTTTATGACGGGCTACTAAGCACCCCAAACAAAGATCGTATGAAAAATTAATGCCCCCTGGAAGTCGATGTATCAACTAACCACATCAGGGCCCACAAACTTTTTGGCATTTCATCTTCTGTGGTTAGGGTTTTTGATGTTTAGGTTTTTCTCATTGATTCTTTATGTTAAAAGACATTTTTGGCCTGATTTTAATCCTCTTCTTATGAATGCGCGTAGCCTTCACATCTCTTCTCATATATAAGATACCACCTTTCTAGCAAGTTCATTTCACTATGCATTTTTTACAGTTCCTGCATATTTCATTCATTAAATATAAATTGAGTATTATTGCATCTCTATGTTTTTGTCATATTTATGTGTTTTTTTTTGTCCCCTCATAAATATGAATTAGAGAGAGAGGGAGA
>SNQJ01S0039489.1:24485-49699 GCA_010110895.2 Picea sitchensis
TTATATATGTGTATATGTAAAGAAATTAAACTTAAAAAGTAAAATTATTCCTTTTTTAGGTTTTTAGGTAAACATATGTGGTTTTCAGGTCCATAGTTTTGGTAGCATGCTTTATTGTACCCATGGATTCCATGTAATGAATCCTTTAAAAGGCTTAGGATACTCCATTGTAATGGACATGGAGATGAGTGGTGAAGGCTCACTTTGCCGGATTTGGTGAAGGAAATCATAAGGGTTTTCCAAGATAAATCGTGGTGTCATGTGATTTATATTTTCTCTTGTGCCTATTTTATGTTATGAATCTCTCTCTTATTCCTAACAAATGGTATCAAAGCGATGTTAGAAGGAGTGAATGATTGTTGTTTGTAGAACCGTTGTTCATAGGAAAAGAGCCACTTGTTTTAGAATGTGTTGAGGAGAACAATAGCTAGTTGGAAGGAAGTAGTTCTTTCACAAATTGGAACTTTGTTTGATGTCAGATCAGAAGATATATGCGTTCATAGATCTGAAGTAAAGCCGGAGTCTAAATGAAAAGGAAAAACAAAAGCGATGGTGAGAAGAATTGGTGATGAACTTATTTTTTTCTATTGGCTTATGTTTTGGGCACATGATGAGGCTAATATTGATGTTGTTGTAAAACATTCAAATGTTTGTTGTACTTGAATTGAGATATATGTGTTTTTTGAAAAACAGGGGTGCATGATCTGTTGTACTCGACGCCCCAAAGTTTATTTGGTCCAAGTTGTAAATCCTAGCCTTAGGTAGGTTTTATTCCCCAAGTTTGTTGTAAGCCCTGTTGATTAGGCATACATGTAGCACAATAGCACATGGAGTCATGCCTCTCATGCATAGAGAGGATGTAGGATCAAGTTGTGAAATGAACCACTTGGAAAGGTACGAGGGTGTTAGGTGTACTCGTATGCTAGCTTGATGTTTGGATAAGAGAAGTTAAATCCTTGATTAAGGGGGGATGTGCCAAGTAATCTCAGAATGTGATATGGTTGGGACCAAGTTATGATTAAGGGGGTTAGGACTTCGATAATTACCCCAAGTCAAGTTTAAAGGGGGGATTTGTTGTCACCTAAGGTTGGGCAGAGGCTGTGTGTGCGCGAAAAATAAACATTGTGTGCATGCTAGAGAATATATACTACATAACACCTAGGTTCAACATCTGCGCTAACTAAGGATTCAATCCGCGTGCCAACCCATTTTGTACTGCGTGGAAGAAGTCAAATAAATCGCATACATACTAGATATGAAAAGATATTTGAGAATCATTGTAAAGGATTTTGTACCAACCCGAATGGTCATGGTTGAGGTTGTGGATGAGCTGGCGAGTTTGTTATGATTGCCACACTCCGTGGAAGATATGGGGGATGCATGTGGATATGTAAGGGATGGAGTTTGAGTAGGTAAGAGATTTCATTGTTATATGAGAGATAGACGAGCCAGAGCTCGAGTTATGCTTTAGTTTTCACTTCCTGTTATGTCTGGTTATGTAACGTATCTTGACAAAAGAGAGAAAATATATCTAAAGCACATGGCACATCTTTTGTTTTTATTGTTAATTCATTTTGAGTAGGATTCAACCTCTATGTATGAGAATGATTATGAATACCTTTGAGTTTAATGAACAAAGGATAAAGCACAATTATCTTTGTATCTAATGATTTATGGCTTGAATGTATGCTTGTCTTACAATAGCTCGTTTTACATTATCCTGCATAGTAAATAGTGGTAGTTATGAATGAATGAATGATTATTCCTTAGAATCTTCATGTTTGTTCTATTCCTTCACATCCTACACAAGATCTATGCTCTCTGTGATTCCCATGGCGTCTCAGGTGAGACCTTCTTCGGTCCTTGAAGATTGAATATACCAATTCTTATGGGGTTTTGTTGGTAGATCTTATCGAACCTTGGGTTTGTAACCCCCCAGTTGAGCCAACAAATGGTTCCATCGTTGGGACCTGAAGGTTTTGTAATACATTTTAAAGGAGGAAAAAATTGTCGAAGGAAAAGGTTAGAAAAATGTGCTAGGAAAAGGTTAAAACATTAGGATGTTTAGACCACTAGGAACACATTCACCAAAAAACAATAAAAACTAGTGGAATGTGATCATATATTTTTCATGATAATGTAGTTTTCCTCCATAATCAACTATGCATATGCATGTGTACTCTATGCTTATCATGGACCATTTTTCCTATTAAAAATTGTCAATATTTATTGTTGGCCTTCTAGAAAAACAATATTTAAAAATGTAACTTTCAATTATATGGCTAAAATCATCATTTTTCATGGGTGGAATGTTTTTCAAATACATATATAAAGTTACATTTCATGTTTTGACCTTTGAATTATAATATGTTAAATCGTGTATTATTTGTATGATGTGGTTTATGTGAAGAGAGTCAACTAGTTCCTGTTGAAAAAATGTGAAATGCGAGGTCCAACTAGTAATAGATTAATCTGTTAGGATGATAGTTTGGTTATTATGTCTCCATCATGCACTTATGTAAAAGAATGCACACAAAAAACATATAATATAATAACCACCTAAAAGGTTGCTTGAAAAAGTAATAAGGCATCTATGATACCATAAGAGGGGAAGAGGAAAGATGGTGCTTGGGTAATTTGACTTAATAATGGTCCTTGATAGGTTCTACCTTGTTTTCCATGTCCTATACAACATCAAATTGACTTAATTTGTCATATTCATATTTTCCCCATGCCTTTCGGGAAGGATATATTAGCCATGCAAGGAAAGCATGCATTCTTCAAATGATTGGGGGAAATCAATATTCACCGACTCATAGATCACTCTTTCATTGTCCAATGAGCTTCCATCTCCCATGTTATGTGTATTTTCCCTTTTTTGGATTATGAAGGAACATGTGTAAATTACATTATTGTTATGCATGTGAATGGCAAGAGAAACCCATGGAATTATCACTAGTAAGAACATGTGGAAGTTGAGGACTTGTTTCTTAAAACATGAGAGAAAATGCGATCATTTTGAGGGAAAAATATGGTTGGAATGTCCACAGCAACGAAAAAAAACATTATTAAAATTGCAACCTTGATATTGTTGCTCATGCAGAGTTGGAGCCAAGTGTTTCACATTGAGAGAATTAACTATGTCATGAGAATGATGGGTTGGGTTTAGTGAGATTAGAGTCTTGTAGGATATTCCTTCACCCTAATGGTATCATTCTATATCTTTGGGGTGAAATCCATTGTTGATTCCTACAATTGGGTGGTAAATCACTCCTAAAAATCCAATTTGGTGGACTTAACCTTAATTATAGTTGAGTATTCATATTATCTCTTTATGGAATGCTTTCTATTTTGATAATTCCTTGAATTCAATGGAAAATGAATGAATCATGTTTATGCAATGTTTATTCCATTGCAATTTTGTATTTGCAAATGAATTATGTATTGTATCATTGTTAAAGTTTGAATTCAACCTAACAGATGGTTATGAAAAGATTAAATTTACTATGTAATGCCCTGATGGTTAAGAGAGGCATATGGGTACCTCACATATATAATTGGTACAAACAATTGTTTTGTATGGATATCTTGTTGGTTTTTATGCCTCTCCAAAGAATCTTGGAAGAAAGTTGTAAAAAATAAAAAAAATGTTCTTATTAAAGGAATAAGGAGACAAAGTACAAAACCCTTACTCTAAGTGTTAGGAGAAATAAATGGGGATGATATATTTATAAGGAGAAGTAGTATGTTAATTTATTACATATATTATCAAAACAGAACAGATAGTTACAAACAGAGTATGGATGTAAGCAAGATTCATTTTTGGGATAAGGGTTGGTATCATGATGGGATGTCATGAATTGACAAATGGGAAATTAAAGAAGAAGATTTTAAATATGAAATATTTGATCCAGGTGGATATCGGTGAACACCCACCTTTTCCAATTGGCTCAAAACAATTTTCTGGCAATTTTGGTAATTTACTATTTTTAGCAGTTTTTCGGGTCTTGAAACTTCCAGAGCCATTTTGAGGCCCTAAACAATGTTTTTTGGGGAAAATAGGGAGCAATATTAAATTTCCTTGGATATTTCTCCCAAAATGAATCTCCTCGACGATACCTTTCCAACATAATATCATGCGCCTAAAATAGAGATCGTATGCAAAAGTTACGACCCCAGCAAGTTGATGTACTAACTTACCCAAATGGGGCCCATGCGATTTTTGGCGCTTCATCTCCTAGGGTTAGGTCTTTCGATGCTTAGGTTTTTTGGAATTATTGTTTATTGTAAAAGGGCCTTCAGAGCCTCATTGTAATCATCTTCTTGCGAATGCAAGTAGCTGTCACATCTCTTCTCAGAGATAAGCTTCCACCATTCTAGCGAGTCTTTCACTCTATATTTTTACAGTCTCTGTACATTTGTTTCATTAATAGAAATCGTGTATTACTGTATCCCAGTGTTTATGGTTGCATCTCTGATACATTTCTGTTATATTATTGGATATCTGCGATATCTTTGTGCATTTCTTTATTATATCTCCGCTCTCATTTCGTGCCGAAAATAATCTAGATCAGTTGTATCAGAGCAGGTTGTTCTTGATCATTTTTTCAGTTCATGTCCCCGATGAGGTCCGAGTATAGCAAGTTGGGTCTCAAGCTTGTCTCTCTTGAAGAAAATCTCTGTCATACGCTCAAGAAACCCTCCATGGCGGAAGAAAAGAAAAACGTCGAAGCAGATGATCCTATCAATCTGTTGCTTGAGCAAGCTCTCACGTGACAGAGGGACAAAATGATGGAGAATTTTTTCCACATCCTTCAATGTCTGTCGATAGCAAAAGGCACATCTTCATCAAACAACCACTTTGGAGGAACCTATCCTTTCAAGGTACAGGTTAATTTTGATATTCCCGTATTTGAAGGTCGGATAGATGCAGATGCCCTAGACAAATGGTTAAATCCGTTAGAAGGTTATTTCTCTATTCATAATTTTTTCGATAGGGAAAATATCATCTTCGCACTCCTTAAAGCTATCTCCCATGTCAAACATTGGTGGGAAACTTACTAGGAGAAAATTTCTACAAAGGAGTTTGGAATATATGGGGCCGAGCCCACTTGGGATTCTTTTGTGGATGTGGTAAAGGAACAATATTACCCTGTTGGTAACTATGAGGATTAGTACATGATATGGACCACACTGCGGCAAGAGAGGGGGAAAGTAGTTCCAAAGTTCACCAATACCTTCCATACCTTGCGCACCAAGCTGGGTATCAAGGACTTCGAACGACATTTGGTTCTGAAATATCGTGGGGCTCTACACAGATACATCCAAACTGAAATGGATTTTCTAGACATCTCATCACTTGGTGTTGCTTATCGATATGATGTTAAAATTGAGCAGAAATTTAAGCACAAGAATAAACAGGAGTTTGGGTCTGCAAATATGAAACAACCAAAGTATGATAAATATGGCCCTAACAAACAGTCTCCCGAAAACCATTCCAAGCCACAGGAAAAGAAGGGTCACGAGAAGACAAATAAGGACACTGGAAAATGGTGCGATTTCCACAAAATCCCCTGGCACAACACCGAGGAATGTCGCTCCAAATAGTCATTGGCGGCCGAGATCAAAGACAAGGAGCCGAACCCTGATTTAGAATCTGATTCTAAA
Source organism: Picea sitchensis (assembly GCA_010110895.2). NCBI lineage: Eukaryota > Viridiplantae > Streptophyta > Pinopsida > Pinales > Pinaceae > Picea > Picea sitchensis. The sequence goes on from SNQJ01S0039489.1 coordinate 30,153, forward strand.
AATACTGGTAAAAGACAGATCATCAATGTAGACCCCACTGCTATTGTCACGACCACAACAATTCAACCAGAAGAACCAATAGATCTTGAAGAGGGGGAGCACATGTTTTATTCACAGATGTGGGTGAAGGGGACCCTGCTGCATTTTATTGTTGATAGCAGAAGCGAGAAGAACCTCATCTCAACAGAGGTCATCAAACTATTGGGATTTTCAACAACATCACACCCGCAACCATACAACATCGGGTGGCTTCGCCAAGGATGAGATCTCTGTGTCAACCAGCAGTGTCGATTGTCATACGACATCCAACCCTTCAAGGATAAGGTATTATGTGGTGTTTCCCCACTGGATTTCTGTGATGTTCTCTTGGGCCAACCATATGTGTGGAAACACCATGTTATTTATGAGTCTCTACCCCGCAGTGTCATTGTTTCTCTGGGGGGTCATCTCTACATAATACCAGAAGTAGTTCTGACTATTGTTCCACCTAAACAGTGCCACAAGGTAGTATCTCATACTACAAAATTCGGTTTCTTCACAATCTGTTCAAAAGGTGAACAGAAGGATACTGCAACCACTACAGCCTTGGCCTAAGCACCTTCTATCCAACAGAAGCAGGTTGATAAGATTGCAGCAAAGTGTAAAGATTCCTTCTGCATACAACCATATCATGTATCCAGACTAGTTAAAAAGGTACAACCCTTCCAGACACATGTTCGTGACAACCTTCAACAAACTAAGCAACACAACTTCTCCAACAAGGCAAGCAACTCATCAAGATGCAGATTCAGCAAACACTTTTTCCTCCCCCCTGGGAACTCAACGCAATGGAGACCATTGTTTCTTAAGGAGGGAGGATTGATCCAGGTGGATATCGGTGGCCACCCACCTTTTCCAACTGGCTCAAAATAGTTTTCTAGCAATTTTGGTAATTTACTATTTTTAGCAGTTTTTCGGGTTCTGAAATTTTCGAAGCCATTTTGAGGCCCTAAACAATGTTTTTTGGGAAAACGAGAAGAAATATAAAAGTTCCTTTGTTATTGCCCCCAAAATGAATCTCCTCGACGATACCTTTCCAACGAGCTACCATGCGCCTAAAACGGAGATCGTATGTAAAAGTTACGACCCCGGGAAGTTGATGTACTAACTTACCCAAACAGGGCCCACATGAATTTTGGCACTTCATCTCCTAGGGCTAGGTCTTTGGATGTCTAGGGTTTTTGGCATTCCTGTTTATATTAAAAAGGCCTCCAGAGCCTCATTGTAATCATCTTCTTGTGAATGCGAGTAGCCATCACATCTCTTCTCAGAGATAAGCTGCCACCATTCTAGCGAGTCTTTCACTCTGTATTTTTACAGTATCTGTACATTTCTTTCATTAACAGAAACTGTGTATTACTATATATCGGTGTTTATGTTTGCATATCTGATACATTTCTGTTATGTTATTAGATATCCGCGATATCTCTATGCATTTCCTTATTATATCTTCACTCTCATTTCATGTTTAAAATAATCCGGATCAATATTGGTCCTTTGTGACTTGGTACAATAGGGTAATAGAAAATTTGTGGAAAGAACATGGTGAGAAAATGAGATTTTATCAATGTGAAATCATTTATGCATAACAACTATGTTGAATGAGGAGAAAATCTCTATGCATAAATTCAATTCACTTTATTTAGGAGAAAATATCTATTCATAAATTAAATTCACTTTATTTAGGAGAAAAACTCTATGCATAAAAAGCATTTACTTTATCAAATATTTGAAATATTTGAAATATTTGTTCATGCATTGGCAGGTTTGGCAACACCTCAAACCCTTAATCTTGTAGGATACATTAAGAAGCAAAAGGTCATAGTTCTTATTGGCTCATGTAGTACCCATGATTTCATTGATCAAATATTAGCAGAGAGCCTCAATTGTTTTGTGTATCCAGTAAAATAATTTCAAGTTGTGGTTTCTAATAGAGGGAGTATTGATTGTGTAAGAAAATTCCATGACATTAAACTTAGTATGGGAGAACATAACTTAGGAAGCCTAGTGCATGCCATTACCATTGGAGGAATAGATGTTGTTATGGGGATTCAATGGTTGAGAACAATATGTACAATTTCTACAAACTATAACGAATTATTCATGAGATTTGAATTGGAATGAAGTCAATATGAACTCAAAGAGTTAAAATATGGACCTTCTCAGGTCATCATCTCTCACATAATGTAAAAACCCTTAAAAAAGGGTAATAGGGGAGTTTTGGTTAGACTTTATTCTATGGAAGTAAAGCGGGAAGATGAAAATAGGGCCAGAAGAATTAAAATGCACCTTGGAAAAACACCATAATGTCTTCCAAGAAATTCCTCGAGGGATACCTCCATCTAGAGATCATGAACATCAAATTGAACTAATTCCTAGAAGTACTCCTCCTAATAAAATGCCTTATAAATATCCTCATGAATAAAAAGGGGATATTGAGAAAATGATACAAGACATGCTGGATTCAAGTATTATTCAACTAAGTAGGAGTTCATTTTCTGTTCCAGTAGTTATGGTGAGAAAAAAGATAATTCTTGGAGGACATGTCCAAATTATAGAGATCTAAACAAAATCACCATCAAGAGTAAATTCCCTATTCCAAATATTGATGAGATACTAGATGAGCTTCATGGAGTGTCTTATTTAACAAAGTTAGATCTTAAATCAAGATACCACCAAATCATATTACGAAAATAAGACATCCCAAAAATATATTTCAAAACACATGAAGGGAACCATGAGTTCTTGGTCATGGCTTTTGGGTTAATTGATTCCCCTTCTACTTTTCAAATCCTTGTGAACCAAATTTTTCAACCCCTACTTAGAAAGTTTGTGTTGGTTTTCTTTGATGATATACTTATATATAGAAAAATCATGGGAAGACCACATTAAACATGTGGATGAAGTCCTATAAATTCCAGAGAACAATCAATTATATGTAAAAAGATCCAAACGTTACTTTGGGAAAAAAAAAGTATAGTATTTGGGACATATTGTTCAAGGGAATGGATTATATGGACCCTCAAAAGATCCAAGCTATTACAAAATGGCCTATTCCTAAGAACATCAAGAGTCTTAGAGGATTTTTGGGTCTTATGGGATATTATCGGAAATTTGTTAAGAATTATGCATGCATTGCAACTAGGCCCACTCACATCTCTCTTGAAGAAAAATTCATTTGTATAGANATCTTAAATCAAGATACCACCAAATCATATTACGAAAATAAGACATCCCAAAAATATATTTCAAAACACATGAAGGGAACCATGAGTTCTTGGTCATGGCTTTTGGGTTAATTGATTCCCCTTCTACTTTTCAAATCCTTGTGAACCAAATTTTTCAACCCCTACTTAGAAAGTTTGTGTTGGTTTTCTTTGATGATATACTTATATATAGAAAAATCATGGGAAGACCACATTAAACATGTGGATGAAGTCCTATAAATTCCAGAGAACAATCAATTATATGTAAAAAGATCCAAACGTTACTTTGGGAAAAAAAAAGTATAGTATTTGGGACATATTGTTCAAGGGAATGGATTATATGGACCCTCAAAAGATCCAAGCTATTACAAAATGGCCTATTCCTAAGAACATCAAGAGTCTTAGAGGATTTTTGGGTCTTATGGGATATTATCGGAAATTTGTTAAGAATTATGCATGCATTGCAACTAGGCCCACTCACATCTCTCTTGAAGAAAAATTCATTTGTATAGAAGGAAGAGGCTACCTTGGCATTCTCAGTATTAAAGGATTCCATGTCTTCTACACCATTATTGGAAACACCTAATTTTGGTAAAAAAATCATAGTTGAATGTGATGCATTAGGACAAGGAATTGTAGAAATATTGACACAATAAGGGAGACCATTGACCTTTGAAAGTAAACAATTCAAGGGAAATGACTTGGTGAAATATACATATGAAAAAGAAATGGTAGAAATTTTACATGAAATTAAAAAATGGTGGCAATATCTCATCCAGAGGAATTTTAATGTCAAGATGGACTATGATAGCCTAAAGTACTTTTTGGAGAAAAGATTGTCATCAAAAGAGAAAAAAAAATGGGTAGAAAAAATGCAAGGGTTTGATTTTTAAATAATATTAAAAGGGGGGGAGGATAATGTGGTAGAAGATGCCCTTTTCCAAAATAGAAGAAATCTCAATTTTATATTACATTACATATTCCATTCCTGCGTGGTTCGAAAAACTCGCTAAGAATGGAAAAATCACAATACTATTACACTGAAAATAAAATGTACTAAGTAAGGGAGGAAATATATGCAACATTGGGAGTGTAAGAGAGATATCCTTTGGTACAAGGGTAGAAAATTTGTATTCCCTCAATCAAATTCGATGCAACAAATATTAAGGGAGTCTCATGAATCTCCGATGGAAGGACATTGAGGGTTCCTTAAAACATATGAAAGGATCAAAAAAATATTTTTCGGTGAAGGAATGAATAAATATGTTCAAGAAATTGTAAGAGAATGTGAAGTTTTCCAAAGAAATAAAGGAGAGACATTAAAAGATCCAGATTTAATTCATCATTTACACATACCTAATCAAATATGGGAAGATATATCAATGGATTTCATTACAGGTTTACCAAAATCAAAAGGTAAGGATGGCATTTTTGTTGTAGTGGATAAACTCACAAAATATTCACATTTTTCTAGAATTCAAAGTACATATAGGGCAAGTCAAGTAGAAAAATTGTTCATCAAGGAAATTCATAGACTTCATGGATTTCCTAAAGTAATAGTAAGTGATAGAGATCCAAAATTCGTATGAATTTTTTGAAAAGAATTGTGGAAGATCAATGGAACAAGACTAGCTATGAATTCAACATATTGTCCACAAATAAATGGTCAAACAAAAACAGTTAACAAATGTTTAGAGGGTTATCTACATTACTATTCTTTAGATAAGAAGTCTCAATGGTTGAATTGGTTTCCTTTAGGAAAATGGAGGTATAATGCCACATATCACATATCTACTAAGATTGGATATTTGTCTCCTAGTATCTCATACATTTTAGAGGACAAGTCCAAAGTGCAGGTAATAGAGTCGCATATGGAGAAGATTAAAGAAACTTTCACAATTCTTAAGGAAAAACTTCAAATGGCACAAAATAGGATGAAGCGACATGTAGATCAACATTGAAGTGAAAGACAAATTGAGGAGGGTGATTGGGTATTTTTGAGACTACAACCTTATAAGAAATATACTTTCAAACAAAATAAGTATAAAAAATCAGCTCCAAAATTTTATGGACCCTACAAGATTATTTGCAAGATTGGACAAGTGGCATATGAGTTAGATTTTCCTTCCCCTCGCATTCATAAAGTTTTTCATGTATCTTGTCTAAAAAATATTTTGGGACAAAGTATGCCAGTGTAAGCACAACTTCTAGAATTAGATAAAGAAGGGAAGTTGATTCTTGAACGAGAAAAAGTTATAAATTGATGTTTTATATCTCTTCGGAATCGAACCATTATGGAGTACCTAATAAAGTGGAATAATATGCCTCTAGAAGAATCCTCATGTGAAAATGAGCAATTCATGAAGAAACGTGCCCTCAATTACAAGCTTTGAGGGAAAAGAGTTTTTAAAAGAGAGGGCTATGTTAAGGCACCTAAGGCCCTAACACTCATTCACTATTAGTTTATTAGTTATCGTTAGGTTGGCTTAGGTTAGGTAACATCATTCTCACTTTATCTCTTATTATCTCACTTTATCTCTTATTTATAATAAAAAAGACTCATTTGTATATGAATCTCATCTTGTCTTGTGCATTGGATATATTGTAAAAGGAGGTTTCCCCCTCGAAGTGGATTATTCATTGGATATTTTTTGGATTTTGATTCATAATAGTGTACATTGATCGTGATGGAATGGGAGCCTTCATGCTAAAAATCCAGTCTCCTTAATTGTCCATAGCCTTGATCCTTGTTGGTGTTGAGCATCGTAGAGCATGTGCGATAGCAAATCATATTTATGCACACCCAATTTAGATCAAGATAAAGTAACAATAAAAATATCGGTTAGTTATAAACTATATATTTCTTGCTATATTATCAAAAGAGCCCCTATCAATTAAAAGAATCACCATCACTCAATGGAGAATGTAGCTTCATCTATCATTTCAAGCTAACTAATTTACCGGGATTGTAGGGATACTAAGGTGTGTTACATTTAGATTGACTACTAACTACCTACAAGAATTGCAAGTACACCCACTATCAAGACTTGGAAGAATTGTTCTTGATTGTTAAAATGGAAATTGAGATCCAGGTATCATTTAGCTACTAACCTATGTGGAGTAAAAAGAGGAGATCAGAATTGCTTTAATGGAAATGGTTTTAACTTTTCCGTAGTTATGAAACCATTATTTGGAAAGTAATTGCTTGTAATTTCCTTAGTGGTAACTATCAATGTTTAAATGAAATGAAAAGAGTTTACAAATATTATTTTCTATAAAAACTTATGAATCAATATATTTATTTATTTGACTAACCAAACCTAGAGTTAAATTTAACACTAAGTCTCTCAACATAGATTATTTGAAATATTTACACAAACTGATTAGAAGTAAAAGGTAAAAAACCATTTCACGTGCTTACCAATCAAGGCATCCACTCTTCACAATTAGACAAAATATAAAAACTAGTTTGTTGATTGAGAAGAAAATGACCACATGAAAGGATTCAAAGTCCCAATATTATCCCTTGAAATATGTAATGCCTTTTAAGACTAAAATTTGATAAATGGTCTCACCTAAGTTCTTATCCTTTAAAACTAAATAACCCAAAAGATAACCCATATAAGGATATCAAATTCCTTGCCTTATTAGTCCCTGCGCCCTATCAAATGGTCTCACCTAAGTTCTTATCCTTTAAAACTAAATAACCCAAAAGAAAACCCATATAAGGATATCAAATTCCTTGCCTTATTAGTCCCTGCGCCCAAGGGGCTAATAATAATCGTTTTTTAGTTTTGCAATTAGGTGGCACAAAAATCAATGAATTTAAATTGTTTTAACCTAAAGTTTAAGAGGTTCATACAATATAAGTTGGAAATTCATACAATTTTAAGCTCACTTTTCAAATCGACCTCTTAGGCTTCTTTCCGAGGAGAGGCAAAAGAAAGTTTAGCTTATCTTTACTTTAAAGTGCATATTTGTGTTTTGAATTTTTCACATCGAAGTAATGCTAGAAATGAGTCTAGCATTACTTCTTAACATTAAATGTTTGCATGCTCCAATGTATCGTATCTAGTCCATATCCCATGTTGTTAAATGTATGCTCCAATGTATCGTATCTAGTCCATATCCCATGTTGTTAAATGTTTGCATGCTCCAAATGTATAGTCCATATCCCATGTTGATCTCAGGCTGCCACCTATAGCACCATGCAAACCACCATGCCAACATGTTGGTTTTACACAACATCCTCATCCCTTTTCTTTATTCATCTCTTTTATTTCTTCAGGCTATCGCTCCAAATTTCCAGTGTCCATTTCTTTTGATCCCTGATCCCCGCAAAAGCCTATCCCAAAATCCTCTCCGTTGATCCCCGCAAAGTCCTGTACATGCAAGAAGGAGGTTAGAACAGACGAAGAATTCCAACAACACACAAATGAAAACACACTAGAAGAAAAAATAATCAGATATAAGTTCTACAATGCTTGCATCCTATTTAAATTGAAATTGTTGATGAATTCTTTATTTCAAAATTGACTATTTGTTAAATTCAATTACTAATATGGCTACATTTTAAATATTTAGTTGCAGAGAAAAATCCAGAAATATACAGCTCCTACCTCCTGGCTAAGTGGATCCCACTCATTCAAGGCGTATCTTCTGAAACAGGAGTTATGAAAGAAGTATCTTCTGTTGCGGGGTTGCCATTAGCCATGTTCTTCTTGCCCCACTTCCTGAATGTTGATTTGGTCTAGACATTAGTGTTTTTCCTTTTGGGATTTTGGGATTTTTAATAATAGTATCCCCACAAAATGCCCCCATTGCAGACAGTGATTTCCTCTTCTGGGTAGCCCTGCCTAGAGTTTTAGGGTTGTTGGGAACCAAATTTTCTTCCTCCTTAACCTTGTCCTGTTCAAAACTCGGTGGCTCTGAGACATTGTCATTATACCCGCTTTCTTCGCCCTGCTCCTCTTCTCTTTTCATGCCTTCCCGTTCACTTGGGTCCCGATTTTCCTCGTTCGGGTATTCGAATTCTTCCTCTCCCCCAACACCCACTTGGCCATTCATCCCGTCCCCATACATTACATCTTCGTTCTGCATGTAATGTATAATATCGATTACGACTGTTGCAATAGTTTATACCCTTTATGACTATGGAATAGTCTTATTAGCTAAGTTACTTTGTTTTCGCTTGATCTTCTTTGGCTCCTATCCATCTCGGCCATACTTATCATCGGCTCTCTGTTCCTTCATCAATAGAACCTCCACTTCACGCTGCATTCCTAGCTAGCCCCAACCTTTCACGGGAGTTACTAGAATTTAATAGGACTCCTTCCTCGCCAGAGAGAGATCCGCAGAAAACACAAGAAAGACGCATGCCCTCCTATGTATAAGCGGCTCTGGTCCTCTTTTCTCTGTATAATAACTAGGTTGAGGAAGGAGCCAGTAAAAACTACAATTTCAAAGTCAGTCATTTGCTCATCGTTCTGCCACACCGCGAGTATTAGAGGTAAGACCTTGACTCAGGTATTTTAGCTTTCAGCTTTCCCATCTCTACATCTAGTTTATGTAGATAGATGTTCATCATCACAAGAGAGATGGTTTTTCCCTGTGGGACACCGACCTCCTGGTCAGAAAAGTGCTTCCCTTTCTTATCTTTGATACCCTCTTTGAGGAATCTCCCATCTGTATGACCAGGGTTTAGCCTGAACCCTAACCTTCAGCGAATGAAGGGGAGGAGAGAGGTTCCACGGGATGTCTCCGGCAGAGCCCAGGCCCGTTACAATTGTGAATACGTCTCCTACGGAATCCAGGCCCGTAACGTCTCCTACAAAGCCCAGTTCACATTGATCGCTTCGCTTGCGGGCGATTGATACGGGTGATTGGCCTCGGATTCCACAGGCACGGGATGGAAGCTCACAATCGACTGCTCGCTATGTGGCGACGTTTGTGTTTTTGCTTTGTGAGGTCCCTGGGATCAGCGGGTGAGCTAAACTACACGCTCTCTCACGAGCAAGCAACATATGGCTCCATGTTAGGTAGGCAAAGCAGCAACTCCTTTCTGGGTGAGACACTCGTTGTATGAGAGATACGCGTGGAACATGATTTCTGATTCACATATGTGAGTTTGTGCATGCATGCTAAGTGGAGGGATAAATCGCTTAAAAAAGCTAGAGCTCGACATCAGCTTTGATTATTATGCGAAAGGTGTACACCTATTGACAATGGGCAGATTTAATAGGGGTTTAGTGCTTAATAAGTTTTCTATGGACACTATTAAATATGGCTGGAATATTCTTAGTAGTTACACAAAATAAATGGCTGTGATTTCAATCATTAACTTCCTTCCTATTATAAAGACATCCGTTTATGTGTTTACTTTTTTACATTTACCTAATCATATTTAAAAATTACTTTGATAGCTAACTGATTGCCACCTAAGTGATTAACAGAAATTAAAATATTAACACCAGATAAATGAAGCTCAACCATTTATTTGTTAATCAATAATAAAATTCAATATATTCTTTTAAAGATTCTTTTCATCTTATCAATCTTTCAGCATTGATCAGCGACAATTATGTGGCTATGCTAGTAATATATTATTGTTGTCTACAAAAACACTAAATACATGACATCCATGAATCCTATAAAAGATAAATCAAATTCATGAAATTCATCTATGACTGTATAAATGCTTAACCTGTAAACTTAATGCATATCCATAGCTACTTTTATTTCAGGTTGAAAATGTCGATCAATTCCCAGCCATTCGATAATATCAACGATATGAAGACGTTCGATTAAATCTACCGTTCCCTTTTACATGCCTCTTTGATCAGGACGATAGATTTGCTAATGTGCAATTTGCTACCTAATTATGTTAGGACGTTGAATTCCACAGGTTTGACTATGTAGCAGCAAGAGAAGTCCGCTTTATGCAAAGAAATCAAAACCTTCTCTTTATCATCTTTATGTAATCTTAATCTTTAATCATAAACAACTTGTTTACAAAAAAAAATTAACACTCCTTGTCTTCAACTAAAGATATAAATCTTGAGGGGGTGAGGGATGGGTACTTTATCTGGGCATGCACGATTAGATCTAAATTACAAGAAATACAAACGGCAAAGATTAAACATGTTATCTACATTGTTATTATTTTATTTATACAATAAATATAATAAAAAATTATATTTATATATTTAATTTACAAATTTTATTAGATATACATATCAAGTTTTAACTAATATTTAAATAAATTTAAATAAAAAATAAGATAATACATAGATAAGAATAAAACTCTAAGATGAAGTATTTAGATTAATGTTGAAATTTGAAGCTCATTTTTATTTGCAAACAGAATGGTTTCTTTTCAATTTTAAGTTCATAAAAATTTGTACTATCAAATTTATATTCATAAAATTTTTAACCCTGAAAATTTTATTAAATAAAAGATTAGTGAAGATTTTATAAGGAAAAATAATAGGACTTCTCAATTCACTACTATTACAAATATATATTCATATAATTTAAATAATATATAAATTTAATACAAGAAAAAATAATTTATTGATGAAAATAAAAATCATAACAATATTATAATAAAAATCCATTACGATCAAGAAAATTGTAAAAATATCCACGAAAAACAAATTCTTATAAAATTATATAGAACTATTTAGTTTTTAAATTTCAATTTCTATTAATTAATCTTTGTCTTAAGATTTTCACTCCTAAACTAATAACATTATTTTCCAACAACCCAAATTTCTAATAAAAATATTATTTTCTAATTAAATAATCTCTTTTAAAAACAAACTATAATATTTAATTAACACATAAATTTATGGATGAAACAAATTCTCTACATCATCATTAATAAATTTTATCAAAAACCACATTTAAAAATGAGAATTTTATAAAATTAATTTATATTCAACCATCTAACACACAAAACACTAATCAGCAACTAACACAATAATCTAACCCTTATACAATTACCAAAACTACAAACAAAACACTAATCAGCAACTAACACAATAATCTAACCCTTATACAATTACCAAAACTACAATATAAGGGTAATAATTAATTCATATATAATTTATAAAAATGTTTAATAAAATTATTATAAAAACTTTTATTAAATCATATACACTTTTAAAAATTTAACCATCCAATATACAAAACACTAATAAGTAATCAACATAATAAACATTTCACAATTACCAAAACATATCTAAGACCATAAATAACTTTAATCTTCCATCACTATACAAAAAACATATCTAAAACCATGAATAACTTTAATCTTCCATCWCTATAATGATGGTATGGGAGGTAAAGGGGGAAGTTGCATTTTTGGTAACTAGTGGTAATTATCTTGGGGACTTTATCCATAACCTTTTTGAAATTTACAGCATTCAACCATTCAAAATAACCCCATCTAATTATTTATTTTACAAAATAATTATCATACACTATAAAAAAAAATAATAATTATACAGAAGGCATATTTACTGTTAGGTTTTCTATAAGGTTTTCTATAAAACCTTACAGCATTCAACCATTCAAAATAACCCCATCTAATTATTTATTTCCACAAAATAATTATCATACACTATAAAAATAATAATTATGCAGAAGGCATATTTACTGTTAGGTTTTATAAAAAAACCTGTCAACTGGTTGACAGGTTTTCGAAAACCATCTTTGTTCAGTTGACAGGTTTTCGAAAACCAGTTTGTCCACCTGTCAAACCTATCAAATCGCTCGATTCATCACTTTGAACTCTATCACATACAATTGATGGAAGCAATTTTCCGCACAACCTTTTTTAATTGTACTCAACCGCATCTTAAACTGTTGGGTTACCTGCCATTTGCTCCTGCTTGTTGTTCTTACTCGGGATTTGTCCCCCGCTGCCTCTGTTGATTTCGCACCACCTCTGTCAATTTCGCACAAACCCCGAAAATGCATGAGGAGGGTTGGGTTCAGGTCATATCTTCACTGAGCGAACTATCCAGATATCCAGAAACTAATCGCAGTACTCTCCTACTTAATCATGTATCGGGATCGAACCCCACAGCTTCCAAAGTCTGTTTCTAGCAGGAACCTGTCTGCATTCCACTGTATTCCGTCAGCTCAGAAGAGGGGACGGAGCTGCAGACATTAAGGAACGAGCCTGAGCCAGAGGGTTTGAGTCTATGGGATTCCTTCTTCGGACGCGGCAGCCTCTTCGACCCATTTTTGTTTGGGAGATCGATGGATAATTCTTTGGATGCCTTCCCTCTGTGGGGCTANAGAGAGGGGGGAGAGTAGGGGAGAGAGAGAGATGGAAACAAGGAGAGAGGGAGAGAGGGGAAAGAGGGGAGAGATCGAGTGAGGGGGATATTTCCTCATGTGTATATATACTGAGATTGTATGGCCAAATCCATTCAAATTAATAGTTAACTTTTGAGGGAAACATCTCATGTAAGAGATTCTAAGGACATACATACAAACAATGTATGTTGCTCTGAATTTATCAACTAACCTCACCACCATGCGTTATATAATGGATAGCATTTGCATATATTATTGTTCAATTGATGGTGTTCTCAACTTTATTTGTGGTTATATGTGTAGTTTGTTGTGTTGGTTTCCATGGATTTAGGTTCAAGATGAAAAACCTTATGACTTGGTCTACAAATAAATTAAAAACTCCATTTTTATGAATACCTCTCAATATCTCTAGTTTTTACATTATTTTTCTATAGGCTACACAAATCTATTGTCAATGAAACTACATACACAGAAATAATCAACTATGTAGATTCCAAATATATGATTTTTTTTTTGAAATTAATATTGTTTACTATTTTTAATCTAGTTTTGTCTTGACATATATCAAAATCCTAAAATACATACCTCTTTTATTTCTACTAGAACTTTTTATCAGCTTAACCATTTTTAAAATAATTTATACGCCGCACTAGAAGAGATCGAGATCTACAATCTTACAAAAAATAAAAATTGTTTGATAATGTTAAGACCCTCCTAGCCTGCACTAACGAAAGACATTGTAATTTCAAGATACATTGACTTCACAATTTTAAAAATATATAAAATTAATATTGTAAATTTTGAAAAAATACCCTACACTAGAACAATGGGTTCTATACAATTATACAATTTTTTTTTAGGAAACTTCATCGTCAAGGTACTCAACACCTACACTAACGGGGACATATACATTACATTTTGCTTGAAAAATAGCATACCACTGTAAGAAAAACTCAAATTTCACATAGTTATTCACAATTTCTATAAATACAAATCATATATTCAGAAAGCTAATTCAATTTCCTACATTTCATGTTTTTACGCCATATTCAAATTCATTGTAAAAGTACCTTGAATAATCCCTCTGAGTTAACAAATTGTTGTTTTTCCATGTTTTCATTGTCACTAATGCATCATGAGAGACCATCATTAGCTTACACGCACCCTCATCTCCAATAGAATTTAATATATCAATCATTAGGCACACAATAAAAGGGAACTAACTGCATACACAAGGAATGGTATGTTAGTCATATCTCATTTAACAAAGTTTCATATGACATGGGAGATGTCCATTCCACTAAATGCCAAAATCCAACTTGAAAGTAGAGCCAACCACCATTTAAAATTCGTAACAAAGAGAGAGGAGCATCCTTCCACTCTTCAAATAAATGATTTTATCGCATGTAGATGCTAGGCAATCAGTTGAATTGGCTATGGGATGACCTCCAGAGGTTTGGTGGGCTACAATTTCATCCTTATTAGGCTACAAGAAGCCAATAAACACTCCAAATATCTACATGAAGCTCATGGCAACAATGACAATTCACAGTGGCATTTTTCCCCACTTCTAATAGTCAAATTCATAAGAGGAACCAATTTAGTAGCTCTCTACAAGATTGCAACAACCAAATAATGGTGGCCATTGATCTCCAAGATTAGAAATCAACCAGTGGTGGAGGATAGAGATCTGTTAGGTTATTTATTTTATATTAAACTACTACACATATGAAGGAAACTTCGACACTCCATAAATAAATGAAATATTAGCTCAATAACTAAAACAACAACCATTAAATTTTTTGAAGAAACCATTAAAAACACACACAATAGCTTCCTTATACTGCAAAGAAAGTTAACACAACAAAATCAAAACACAAAGATAAATTAATGCACATGTAGACATTATTTACCTTAGAAACCCAAATGGGAAAACCAACATTCAATTGGCTTTGTCTAGGCTCTTTATTATTTGGCAATATGTAGGTTACAGTCTGTATGGTTCATCTTCATTCTCCACATGGAAATTTGGGCATCATTTCCTTCACTCTCAACCAAAGAACCCCTCTTCCTTTGTGGGGAAATGGTATATAGGAGGATGGATGAGTTGGGGGATAAATATAAGGTCAAACTTCCCCAAGCTCCTATCTCCTCCCTTGTCTTTCTCTTATTACATTTGAGAAGAAATATCTTGTTTTTATCTTCTTAAATACATGATATTAAAAAAAAATACTTTTCCTTGCAGCTTTATATTTCATATGCTTGGCTTATGATTTGATTGAATGCATAGGTAGATATCAATTGTGATGGAATGGGATCCTTCATGCCAACAAGCTAGTATCCTTCCTCATCCATAGCCCGAAGCCTTGCTAGTGTCCATCATGCTAGAGCCTTTGCTAATAACCAAGCATCTTTGTGCACGCATGGTTTGGATCAAGATAAAGTAAGAGTCAAAATATTAACCAGTTACAATAATCCCTATCAATTAAAATAATCCCCATCATTTAATGGAGAATGTAACTTTATCTCTCATTTCAAGCTAACTCCCACAAATGTATCGATATTGTAGGGATATTAACGCAGGTTACATTTAGGTTGAGTACTAACTACTTGCAAGAATTGCAAGTACACCCACTACAAGGAATTAGAAGAATTTTCATTCATCCATTAAAATGAAAACTTGAGGTCTAAGTATCATTTAGCTACTAACCTATATGGGCTAAAAAGTGGAGATTGGAATTACTTTAGTGGGAGTGGTTTCAACTTTTCCCTAGTTATGAAACCATACCATTAAATTACCTTAGTGGTAACTATCCATGTTTATTTGAAATGAAAGAGTTTACATAGTATTATTAACTTATGAATCAATTTATTTATTTATTTTGAATTAATTAAACCTAGAGCTTAAACTTAATTCTCTCAACATGGATTGGAATATTTACACCATCTAATTGAGAGTGAAAAGTAAACAACCATTTAACATGCCTCCCAAGGTATCCACATCCACTCTTCATAGTAAGAAAAATTATAAGAACTTGTTTGTTGATTGAGAAGAAAATGACCACATGAAAAGCTTCAAAGTCTTTAATGTTAAATTCCTTTTAAAACTACAATTTGATAGATGGTCTTGTCTATGTTCCTATTCTTTAAAACTGATGAGCCCAAATGAAAACATACATGTAGGAATATCAAATTCCATCAATTTTTTAAATACTTAAAAAATACAATAATATAGCTACATTCTAGAATTTCTACAAGTCAAACTTCCTCTGGATCATCTTTATGTAATCTTTAATCACGAAAAACTTATCTACAGAGAAATTAACACCCCTTGTCTTTAAAGAGTAGTCCTCATTTAAAGATTATTGTCATTGAGTTCACTTACACCCTATTTAAGGCCACTATTATTATTGTCATTGAGTTCACAACTTTGGCCAAAACTGAATCTAAGAAGCCTTAAGGGGGTGAGGGATGGGTACTTGAGCTAGGGTATGTATCATTAAAATCTAAACCATAAGAAATATAAACTATAAAGATTAATCATATTATCTAAAATGTTATTATTTAATTTATATAATAAAAAATTACATTTATAAATTTAATTGAAAGAAATTTTATCAGACAAACACTACACCATGCACCACTTCTAAGACATGTATCATTAAAATTTAAAACACAAAAAATACAAATTACAAAGATTAATCATATTCTAAATTGTTATTATTTAATTTGTATAACAAAAAATTATATTTATAATTTTAATGAACAAATTTTAGAAAAACACTACAACATACATTACTTCTGGGGCGTGCATCATTAAAATCTAATCCACAAGAAATACAAACTACAAAGATTAATCATGTTATCTAAATTATTATTATTTAATTTGTATAATAAAATTTTATATTTATAAATTTAATCAACAAATTTTATTAAACAAACATTACAACATGCACTTAAATCAACATCTAAACCAATTTAAATAAAAAAAAATAAGATAATACATAAATAACAATAAAAATAGATGAAGCATTTACATTAGTGTTGGAATTCAACATTCATGTTCATTTTAGTTTATAAACACAAGATTGAACATCTAAACAAATTTAAATAAAAAAATAAATACATAATAACAATAAAAATATAAAATGAAGCATTTACATTAGTGTTGGAATTCAACATTCATGTTCATTTTAATTTATAAACACAAGATTTTCACTCCTAAACTAAAAATACTTTACCCAACAACCCAAATTACATTTTCTAGTTAAACAATTCCTTTTAAACTCAAACTCTCGAATAATATATTTTATCCTAAAACCACATTTAGAAAAATGTTAATTTGGTTGAAATAATTTAGATTCAAACATCCAACATAGAATAGAAAAGAATAATAAGTAAATAGAATAATAAATAAACCTCATACAATTATTAAAACATAACCAGATCTACAATATAGAAATAATAATTAATACATATTTAGAATAATAAATAAACCTCATACAATTATTAAAACATAACCAGATCTACAATATAAAAATAATTAATACATATCTAGAATAATAAATAAACCTCATACAATTATTAAAACATAACTAGATATACAATATAGAAATAATAATTAATACATATCTAATTTATAATATGTATATAATTTATAAAATAGTGTTTTTTCTTAGGTTATAAAGCTTGAAAAAACTTCAAATATTTTAATTTATAATATGTATATAATTTATAAAATAGTGTTTTTTCTAGATTATAAAACTTGGAAAAACTTCAAATATTTTCTTTATTTTGAAGATAATATCTAAGTTAACAACAAGATTTGGTTAACAATAAATTTAGAAGCCATTACAACTATTATTATAAACTCAATATATCACTTTAAAAATTAAATTTGATAAATATAATTACATATCCCTCCTAACTTTGAAAATTAAATTTGATAAATATAATCACACATCCCTAATAACTATAAAATATACACTCAATTTACAATTTATAACCTATAAACTAATTACCATACAAGATAATAATCAATAAAATAATTACCATATACACCACTTTGGTGCAAGTAAGATGTCTCCTCACAATGCTCAAAATAAAATTGAGAAATAACATTTAAAAATATACTTAGAAATAAATATTTTTACGTCCGCAAATATAATGAAAATAAATATTTTTACGTCCACTGCTATACCATCCCTAACTTTTTTTTTTTTTTAATTTTCTATGAAAGTAAGGTGATAGTCGTAAGTAGGACTGCAGCAGTTTTCCAATACTGTCGCAACGATCATGATCGTGACTTTCTTTCACGTGAAAGTGTCTCCGCAAACCTGCCAAATCAATTTCAACCCATAATTAATATGAATAATATTATATTGTTCCTTATCTTGATTATAGATTCTCTCTATGGAAGGAATAAAGTCAATGAAAGTCAATCATTAACTTTGTTCCATATCTGTTTGGAATATGCAATTAAATTAAATTTTTACTTTAATATGAAATAATATATATATATATATATATATATAATCTTATTTTAATATGAAACAAGGTTATTAGATATATGTTACTTATCGAATATAATAATGAAAGTATTGTTTAAGAAGATAGGGAGAGGAGTAGGCATGAAATGTCTAGATCGCAGAAATATTTATTACAATAACATTCGGGGGAGTGAAAGGAGCAATAAGATTTCAAAGTCTTTGGCCATAAATGAGATTTGAAATTTAAAATAAATCATTATTTTTTAAAATTTTAGATAAAGAGGTGTATATTTTTTGGTCAACCATAAACTAATAGAAAGTCAAACCTAACTCAAAGCTATATACCATACCTATCAACAAATATAATAATATATATATTATTCAAGCTTTCAATACTCTTATATGAATAATAAATCTGGATTGCAAATTCTGTAAATCCATAAACAAAATCAACAATCTAAGTCAACGTCAACAACCTAAGTCAATCTAAGTCAACGATTGACATTGTTCCATGTCACTTGGATATACGGAATCTGCAATCAAGAGTTAAGTTGGGAGTTCAATATGAAATAGGATATATATTATTTAAAGCTTTCAATGCTCTCTCTTGCGATGCCATAAATGAAATTGATGCATTTACCTAGTCAATGCATCCCTATTGGTGCCTTGTCCAGTCACAGGCTCATACTTCCCAGTCTTTATATTCACCCTCGAAACAGGTTTGTCCAAAAGATTATTGCCTATATCTTTCGATGCGTAAAGATTTTCCTCTGTTGCCAGATCCATTGGAGATCTTTTATCTTCTAAGTTGGGTTCCTGATCCCAATTATGCAATCTATTAGATCCATTCGATATGGATCGTGTGCAAACAGGAGCCAATCATGCAATCTGTAAACAGGCAGAGCAGTGAATATCTATAAAAGGTGCAAGAAAAGGACCACTGATTTACAGCCGTTGAACAAGATGTATGCCTGAATGTCCACCATAGTTGAACTCGATTGCATAAGCATGTGAATCAAAGGAGATTTACCATTCTTGCTTAACCATCCCAATAAGCCCCATTTTGCAGCGTTGGTAGCCAGGTAACTAGTTTTTACCACTCCAGTTCCAAGAGAAAGCACCAGACACTTTCGCAAGACTTCCTTTCCTGAGTTCAGAGCCTGGGATGCTTGAATCAATGGCCAATATTGAATACGTTCTCTCGCTGGTGGTTTATCGCGAATGAGAGCTTCTTTGATCAGGTGGTTTATCGCTAGTAACATCTGCAAAATTATTTTCGGACAGCAACAAGTGTTAATAAGGTTTATTTTTCCAATTCATTATCTAACGTAGAAATGGTTTGATTGAATCTAACGTTTCTTTGATTGATTTATTTAGAAATGGTTTGATTGATTTAGGTAGAAATGGTTTGATTGAATCTAACGTTTCTTTGATTGATTTATTTAGAAATGGTTTGATTGATTTAGGTAGAAATGGTTTGATTGAA
>SNQJ01S0039489.1:77141-92650 GCA_010110895.2 Picea sitchensis
AACTCAACAAAGAAATTTCTATGTAAATTTGTATAGATGTACTTGTCTTTATAGCGTTTGAGGTTGATCTGTAGGTTCTTGGTATCTCGTCACATGAACTTGTCCTCCTTCTCAGATATCCAAGTATTGTATCTCCTTCTTGGAAGGCTTCGACATATTTTTCCTCCTTTAACATGTAGTACAAAACCTTTAGGTCCCAACAATGGAACCATTTGTTGGCTTGAATGGGGGTTTCAAACCCAAGGTTCGATAGGATTTACCAACAAAACCCCATAAGCATTGGTATATTCAATCTTTAAGGACTGAAGAAGGTCTCACCTGATACGCCATGGGAATAATAGAGACCATATATCTTGTGTAGGATGTGAAGGAATAGAACAAACACAAAAATTCTAAGGAACAATCATTCATTCATTCATAACTACCACTATCTACTATGTTGGATAATATAAAACAAGCTATTGTAAGACAATCATACATTCAAGCCATAAATCATTAGATACAAAGATAATTGTTCTTTAGCCTTTATTCAATAAACTCAAAGGTATTCATAATCATTCTCATACACAGAGGTCGAAGCCTACTCAAATTGAATTAACAATAAAAACCAGAGATGCGCCATGTGCTTTAGATATATTTTCTCTCTCTTGTCAAGATACATAACATAACCAGACATAACATGACGTGAAAACTAAAGCACAACTCAAGCTCTGTCTCCTCTATCTCTCAGATAACAATGCAATCTCTTACCTACTCAAAATCCATCCCATACATATCTGTATGCATCCCCCATATCTTCCACAGAGTGTGGCAATCATAAAAAACTTGCCAACTCATCCACAACCTCGTCCATGACCAGTCGGGTTGTTACAAAATCATTTACAATGATTCCCAAATATCTTTTCAAATTTGGTATGCATGCAATTTCTTTAAGTCCTTGCATGCAGTACAAAATGGGTTGGCACGCGTAGTGAATCCTTAGTTGGCGCAAACGTTGAACCTAGGTGTTACGTAGTACATATTCTCTAGCATGCACACAATGTTGATTTGTGGTGTATTCACATCATCTGCCCAACCTTAGGTTCCAACAAATCCCCCCTTTAAACTTGACTTGGGGTAATTATCGAAGTCCTACCCCCCTTAATCATAACTTGGTCCCAACCATATCGCATTCTGAGATTACTTCAGACATTCCCCCTTAATCAAGGATTTAACTTCTCTAATCCAAACATCAAGCTAGCATACGAGTACACCTACCACCCTCATACCTATCCAAGTGGCTCATTTCACAACTTGATCCTACATCCTCTCTATGCATGAGAGGGATGACTCCATGTGCTATTGTGCTACAGGTGTGCCTAAATAACAGGCTTACAACAAACTTGGGGAATAAAACCTACCTAAGGCTAGGATTTACAACTTGGACCAAAAACAATTTGGGACGTTGAGTACAACCGATCATGCACCCGCTTTTCAAAAAACACATATATCTCAATTCAAGTACAACAAGCATTTGAATGCTTTACAACAACATCAATATTAGCCTCATCATGTGCCCAAAACATAAGCCAATAGAAAAAAACAAGTTCATTACCAATTCTTCTCACCATCGCTTATGTTTTTCCTTTTGATTTAGACTCTGGCTTTACTTCAGATCTATGAACACATAGATCTTCTGATATGACATCACACAAAGTTTCGATTTGTGAAAGAACTACTTCCTTCCAACTAGCTATTGTTCTCCTCAACACATTCTGAAACAAGTGGCTCTTTTCCCATGCACAATGGTTTTGCAAACAACGACCATTCACTCCTTCTAACCTTGCTTTGATACCACTTGGTAGGAATAAGAGAGAGATTGATAACATAAAATAGGCACAAGAGGAAATATAAATCACATGACACCACGATTTATCTTGAAAAACCCTTATGGTTTCCTTCTCCAAATTCGGCCAAGTGAGCCTTCACCACTCATCTCCATGCCCATTACAATAGAGTATCCTAATCCTTTTAAAGGATTCATTACATGGAATCCATGGGTACAATAGGACATGCTACCAAAAGCATGGTCCTGAAAACCACATATGTTTACCTAAAATAGATTTAACTCATTGACTCTTTTACCAAGTCAAGTTTAACACTACATATATGACATGTGTAACTCCATGTTGAGCAGGGGAGGAATTGCACACCTCCCCATACTAGATGTCGAAAAGACCTAAAGAAGGAATATTTTTTTTTTTTACTTCTAATTGCTTTACATATACACATATAAATGGAACAAGAAATTTTTTACTTTTAATTAATATATATATATATAGTTAAAGTGGACATTAAAATATTTTTTTACTTAGCAACTCCATATTGAATATAAAAAGAATTACACATCTCTATAATGAATTGTAAAAAGAAACGTTAGATTCTTTTTTTTCACAGAGAAAAAAAACTTTTTTTTCACTCAGAAAAAACACAGTGTTATTCTATTAGAATCAAGTGTTCTTCATGGTTACAAAAAAGATCCATAAGATTGTAATATCTCATAACATAACCAGACATAACAGGAAGTGAAAACTAAAGCATAACTCGAGCTCTGGCTCGTCTATCTCTCATATAACAATGAAATCTCTTACCTACTCAAAATCCATGCCTTACATATCCACATGCATCCCCCATATCTTCCACAGAGTGTGGAAATCATAACAAACTCGCCAGCTCATCCACAACCTCAACCATGACCATTCAGGTTGTTACAAAATCCTTTACAATGATTCCCAAATATCTTTTCATATCTAGTATGTATGTGATTTCTTTAACTTCTTGCACGCAGTACAAAATGGGTTGGCATGCGCAGAGTGAATCCTTAGTTGGCGCAGATGTTGAACCTAGGTGTTATGTAGTACATATTCTCTAGCATGCACACAATGTTGATTTGTAGGCTTTACACAATCTCTGTAACCTTAGGTGACAACCAAATCCCAAACTTGACTTGGGGTAATTATCAGTCCTACCCCTTAATAATAACTTGGTCCCAACCATATCACATTCTAAGATTACTTCGCACATCCCCCCTTAATCAAGGATTTAACTTATCTAATCCAAACATCAAGCTAGCATGCAGTGCCTACCACCCTCTTACCTATCCAAGTGGTTCATTCACAACTTGATCCTACATCCTCTCTATGCATGAGAGGGATGACTCCATGTGCTATTGTGCTACATGTATACCTAAATAACAGGGCTTACGAAACAAACTTGGGGAATAAAACCTACCTAAGGCTAGGATTTACAACTTGGACCAAAAACTTTGGGGTGTCCGGTACGGATCATGCACCCTGTTTTCAAAAACACATGTATTTCAATTCAATTACAACAAGCATTTGAATGTTTTACAACAACATCAATATTAGCCTCATCATATGCACAAAACATAAGCCAATAGAAAAAAAGTTCATTTACCAATTCTTCTCACCATCGCTTTTGTTTTTTCTTTTCATTTAGACTCTGCCTTTACTTCAGATCTATGAACACATATGTCTTCTGATCTGACATTACACAAAGTTCCAATTTGTAAAAGAACTACTTCCTTCCAACTAGCTATTGTTCTCCTCAACACATTCTAAAACAAATTGAAAACTCCTTTTCTTATACTGCTTGGGATTGCATAGCGGCCGTAGTTCACTCCTTCTAACGTCGCTTTGATACCATTTGTTTGGAATAAGAGAGAGATTGATAACATAAAATATGCACAAGAGAAAATATAAAGCACATGACACCACGATTTATCTTGGAAAACCCTTATGGTTTCCTTCACCAAATCCGGCCAAGTGAGCTTTCACCACTCATCTCCATGTCCATTACAATGCAAGATTATCCTAAGCCTTTTTAAAGGATTCATTGCATGGAATCCATGGATACAATAAAGCATGCTACCAAAACCATGAACCTGAAAACCACATATGTTTACGTAAAAACCTAAAGAAAAACAATTTTTTTTTTACTTTTAATTGCTTTACATACATATATAAATAAAATAAAAGAATTTTTTTTTTTTTTTTTTTTAATTGATATATATATATAATAGTTAAAATGGACATTAAAATATTTTTTTTAAATAAAATAAATAATTTGTTCTTTATACATTTGCTTCTAAAAAAAATTACACATCTATGTGATGCTTAATTGTAAACAGAAACGTTAGATTCAATCAAACCATTTCTACGTTAGATAATGAATTGGAAAAATAAACCTTATTAACATTTGTTGATGTCCGAAAATAATTTTGCAGATGTTACTTGCGATAAACCACCTGATCAAAGAAGCTTTCACTCGCGATTAACCACCAGCGAGAGAACGTATTCAATATTGGCCATTGATTCAAGCATCCCAGGCTCTGAACCCAGGAAAGGAAGTCTTGCGAAAGTGTCTGGTGCTTTCTCTTGGAACTGGAGAGGTAAAAACTAGTTACCTGGCTACCAACGCTGCAAAATGGGGCTTATTGGGATGGTTAAGCAAGAATGGTAAATCTCCTTTGATTCACATGCTTATGCAATCGAGTTCAGCTATGGTGGACATTCAGGCATCCATCTTGTTCAACGGCTGTAAATTAGTGGTCCTTTTCTTGCACCTTTTATAGATATTCACTGCTCTGCCTGTTTACAGATTGCATGATTGGCTCCTGTTTGCACACAATCCATATCGAATGGATTAGGAACCCAACTTAGAAGATAAAAGATCTCCACTGGATCTGGCTAATTTCACTAAAGATCTCCAGGAACCCAACTAAAATTTCACTCTTATGAATCTCGTGTTTATAAACTAACATGAACATGAATGTTGAATTCCAACACTAATGTAAATGCTTCATCCTATATTTTTATATTTTTATTGTTATTTTTGTATTATCTTATTTTTTTATTTTAAATTTGTTTAGATGTTGATTTAGGTGCATGTCGTAATGTTTATCTAATGATTAAATTTATAAATATAAAATTTTATTATACAAATTAAATAATAATAATTTAGAAAACATGATTAATCTTTGTAGTTTGTATTTCTTGTGGTTTAGATTTTAATGATGCATGCCTCAGAAGTGATGCATGTTGTAGTGTTTTTCTAAAATTTGTTCATTAAAATTATATAGTTTTTATTACACAAATTAAATAATAACAATTTAGAATATAATTAATCTTTGTAATTTGTATTTCTTGTGTTTTAAATTTTAATGATGCATGCCTTAGAAGTGATGCATGGTGTAGTGTTTGTCTAATAAAATTTGTTTCAATTAAATTTATAAATGTAATTTTTATTATGCACAATTTAAATAATAGCAATTTAGATAATATGATTAATCTTTATAGTTTAGATTTTTTATGGTTTAGATTTTAATGATACATACCCTAGTTCAAGTACCCATCCCTCACTCCCTTAAGGCTTCTTAGATTCAGTTTTGGCCAAAGTTGTGAACTCAATGACAATAATAATAGTGGCATTAAATAAGGTGTAAGTGCAACTGAATGAGGACTACTCTCTGAAGACAAGGGGTGTTAATTTCTTTGTAGATAAGTTTTTAGTGATTAAAGATTACATAAAGATGATTAGGAGGAAGTTTGATTTGTAGAAATTCTAAAATGTAGCTAAATTATTGTATTTTTTAAGTATTTAAAATTGATGAATTATTCCTATATGTATGTTTTCATTTGGGCTCATTAGTTTTAAAGAATAGGAACATAGGCAAGACCATCTATCAAATTGTAGTTTTAAAAGGAATTTAATATTGAAGACTTTGAAGCCTTTCATGTGGTTATTTGCTTTTCAATCAACAAATAAGTTCTTATAATTTATCTTACTATGAAGAGTGGATGTGGATACCTTGGGAGGCATGTTAAATGGTTGTTTACCTTTCACTCTCAATTAGATGGTGTAAATATTCCAATCCATGTCGAGAGAATTAAGTTTAAGCTCTAGGTTTAATTAATTCAAAATAAATAAATAAATTGATTCATAAGTTAATAATACTATGTAAACTCTTTTCATTTCAAATAAACATGGATAGTTACCACTAAGGTAATTACTTTCCAAATAATGGTATGGTTTCATAACTAGGGAAAAGTTGAAACCACTCTCATTAAAGTAATTCCAATCTCCACTTTTTAGCCCATATAGGTTAGTAGCTAAATGATACTTAGACCTCAAGCTTTCATTTTAATGGATGAACGACAATTCTTCTAATTCCTTGTAGTGGGTGTACTTGCAATTCTTGCAAGTAGTTAGTACTCAACCTAAATGTAACCTGCGTTAATAGCCCAACAATATCGATACATTTGTGAGAGTTAGCTTGAAATGAGAGATAAAGTTACATTCTCCATTGAAATTATAGGGATTCTTTTAATTGATAGGGATTATGGTAACTAGTTAATATTTTGACTCTTACTTTATCTTGATCCAAACCACACGTGCACAAAGATGCTTGGTTATTAGCAGAGGCTCTAGCATGATGGACACTAGCAAGGCTTAGGGCTATGGATGAGGAAGGATACTAGGAAGGATACTAGCTTGTTTGCATGAAGGATCCCATTCCATCACAATTGATATCTACCTATGCATTAAATCAAATCATAAGCCAAGCATATGAAATATAAAGTTGCAAAAGGAAGAAATTATTTTTTTAAAATATCATGTATTTAAGAAGATAAAAACAAGATATTTCTTCTCAAATGTAATAAGAGAAGACAAGGAGGAGATCTGAGCTTGGGGAAGCTTGACATATATCTATCCCCAACTGATCCATCCTCCTATATACTATTTCCCCATAAGGGAAGAGGGGTTATTTGGTTGAGAGTGAAGGAAATGATACCCAAATTTCCATGTGGAGAATGAAGATGAACCATAGAGACTGTAACCTACATATTGCCAAATAATAAAGAGCCTAGACAAAGCCAATTGAATATTTGGTTTTCCCATTTGGGTTTTCCAATGTAAAATAATGTCTACATGTGCATTAATTTATCTTTGTTTTTATTTTGTTGTGTTAACTTTCTTTGCAGTATAAGGAAGCTATTGTGTGTGTTTTTAATGGTTTCTCTAAAAAATTTAATGGTTGTTGTTTTAGTTATTGAGCTAATATTTCATTTCATTTATGGAGTGTCAGAGTTTCCTTCATATTTGTAGTAGTTTAATATAAAATAAATAACCTAACAGATCTCTATCCTCCACAACTGGTTGATTTCTAATCTTGGAGATCAATGGACACCATTATTTGGTTATTGCAATCTTGTAGAGAGCTACTAAATTGATTCCTCTTGTGAATTTGACTAATAGAAGTGGGAAAAAGCATGCTTGTGAATTGTCATTGTTGCCATGAGATTCATGTAGAGATTTGGAGTGTTTATTGGCTTCTTGTAGCCTAATAAGGATGAAATTGTAGCCCACCAAACCTATGGAGGTCATCCCATAGCCAATTCAACTGATTGCCTAGCATCTACATGCGATAAGATCATTTATTTGAAGAGTGGAAGGATGTTCCTCTCTCTTTGTTATGAATTTTAAATGGTGGTTGACTCTACTTTCAAGTTGGATTTTGGCATTTAGTGGAATGGACATCTCCCATGTCATATGAAACTTTGTTAAATGAGATATGACTAACATACCATTCCATGTGTATGGAGTTAGTTCCCTTTTATTGTGTGCCTAATGATTGATATATTAAATTATATTTGAGATGAGGGTGCATGTAAGCTAATGATGGTCTCTCATGATGCATTGGTGACAATGTAAACATGGAAAACAACAATTTGTTAACATGGAGAGATTATTCAAGATAGCACAATGAATTTCAATATGGTTTAAAAACATGAAATGTAGGAAATTGAATTAGCTTCACGAATATATGATTTGTATTATAGAAATTGTGAATAACTATATTGCAATTTGAGTTTTTCTTACAGTGGTATGATATTTTTCAAGAAAAATGTAATGTATATGTCCCCATTAGTGTAGGTGTTGAGTACCTTGGCGATGAAGTTTCCTAAAAAAATGTATATTTGTATAGAACCCATTGTTCTAGTGCGAGGAATTATTTTTCAAAATTTACAATATTAATTTTATATATTTTAAAATTATGAAGTCAATGTATCCTTGAAATTACAATGTATTTCGTTAGTGCAGGCTAGGAGGGTCTTAACATTATCAAACAATTTTTATTTTTGTAATATTAGATCCGTCTCTTCTAGTGTGACATATAAATTATTTTAAAATGGTTAGTGATAAAAAGTTATATTAGAAATAAAAGGGTATGTAT
Source organism: Picea sitchensis (assembly GCA_010110895.2). Classification (NCBI taxonomy): domain Eukaryota; kingdom Viridiplantae; phylum Streptophyta; class Pinopsida; order Pinales; family Pinaceae; genus Picea; species Picea sitchensis. The sequence goes on from SNQJ01S0039489.1 coordinate 85,438, forward strand.
TTTAGGATTTTGATATATGTCAAGACAAAAATAAATTTAAAATAGTAAACAATATTAATTTAAAAAAATCATATATTTGGAATCTACATGGTTGATTTACATTAGTATGTAGTTTCATGGAAACTAATGAATTTGTGTAGCCTATGAGAAAATTATTTCAAAAATAGAGATATTGAGAATTATTCATAAAAATGGAGGTTTTAATTTATTTGTAGACCAAACCACTAGGGTTTTCATCCCGAACCTAAATCCATGGAAACCAACACAACAAACTACACATATAACCACAAATAAAGTTGACAACACCATCAATTGAACAAGAATATATGCAAATGCTATCCATTATATAACCCATGGTGGTGAGGTTAGTTGATAAATTCAGAGAAACATACATTGTTTGTATGTGTGTCCTTAGAATCTCTTACATGATATGTGTCCCTCAAAAGTTAACTATTAATTTGAATGGATTTGTCCATACAATCTCAGTATATATACACATGAGGAAATATCCCCCTCACTCAATCTCACTTTTCCCTCTCTCCTGTCTCCTTTGTCTCTCTCTACTCCCCCCCCTCTCTCTCCTCCATCCTTCCTCTCTCTCTGCCCCCCCACTCTCTCCACATATACCCCAGTCTCTCTCTCTCCCTCTCTCCTCCTCACCCTTCCCCTCTCCTCTCTCTCACTCCACTCTTGTGTGTGTGTCTCACACTCTCTCTCCCTATCTCCTCCCTCCCTCCTATCTTCCTCTCTCTCTCTCTCTGCTCTCTCTTTGTATCCCTCTCCTATTTCTATTTGTCTATCCTATATTCTCCCTCTCTCTCTCTCTCTCTATCTCTGCCCACATCTCTCTAACCCCACTTTCTCCCCCCTCTCTCCATATTCCCCATTTCTTCCCTCCTTCTCTATCTCCCCTCCCTTCCACTATCTCCCCTGCTCTCTCTCTCTCCCCCTCCATCTTCCCTTCTCTCTCCCTCCCTCCCTCTATACCCCACTTTCTCTATCCCCCCCTCTCTCTACATGCCTCCTGTATTCTATACATATTTCCCTCTCCCTCTCTTACTCTCCCTCTATCTATCTAGATCACTATCTCTCCCCTCTCACATGCCCCTCTCTCTCTCCTAAGCCTCCTCACCATACCCTCTCTCTCTCTCTCTCTCCTCTCCCCCCTCCCTCTCTCTCTAATTCCATAGTATGAGGGATGAAAAGAAAACCTCATAAATATGACAAAACATGGAGATGCTCATAATTATGAGGGGATGAAAAAAAAACACATAAATATGACAAAAACATAGAGATGCAATAATACTCAATTTATATTTAATGAATGAAATATGCAGGAACTGTAAAAATTGTATAGTGAAATGAACTCGCTAGAAAGGTGGTATCTTATATATGAGAAGAGATGTGACGGCTATGGGCATTCATAAGAAGAGGATTAAAATCAGGCCAAAAATGCCTTTTAACATAAAGAATCAATGAGAAAAACCTAAAAATCAAAAACCCTAACCACAGAAGATGAAATGCCAAAATGTTTGTGGGCCCTGATGTGGTTAGTTGATACATCGACTTCCAAGGGGCATTAATTTTTCATATGATCTCTGCTTGGGGTGCTCAGTAGCCTGTCAGAAAGGTTTAGTCGAGGAGTACACATTTTGAATTACCCAATACAATCCTTCAACTATCTATTGATCAATTTTGGGCCAAAAAAGCATCATTTAGGGCCTCAAAACAACCCCAGAATTTCAGGACCCCAAAAAAACTATAGCAAAACTACCAAGATGTAAACTGTATTTTGAGCCAGTGGAATAGGTGGGTAGCTACTGATGTCATCTTGGATCAGTTCCCCCCCCCTTAGGATGCAATGGTCTCCATTGGACAGGTTTATCCCATCAAATGGGGAATCTTATGTTGAACTTGATGCTTATGCTGAACTTGATGCTTGGTGAGCCACTTGCCTTGGTGCAGTAGTTTTCCTACTTTGACAACCCAATAAAGTTGGATCTTATGTTGAGGGTTCCCTTAACCTATGTGTCCATGATCCGATCAATGGTTTCCTATTCCATGTAGTTAGGGTTGAGCTATGCAGGTGTCAGCTACTCTACCACTTCCGATGTGTCCTTTAGTGGTGGAAAATATGGTTGAAGGAGGTCCACATTGAATATTGGGTGCAAGCCAATGAAGGGGGAAATACTTAACTCAAAATTATTGTCTCCCACATCCTTGGTGATGGTGTAAGGGCCATAGAGAAGTGGGTGTAGCTTCTGATGGGTTCCTATAAGGAATTCTTTCTACAAATGCAACCAAACCTTGTCTCCGACATGAAAATTGTTTGGAATTCAGTGTTGATCATAGTGTTGCTTGTACTTAGCATTGGATTTCGGTAAAATATAATGAACCTATTGGAATTTGTGATGGATCCATTCTATGAATTTGGTGGCTTTGTCAGCCTCAAATTGAGCAAGGGAATATTATTCATATGTGGATGCACAGGGAAGTTCTACATCAATGCAGCCCAATGTTTGAAATATTAGGCCCACCTAAAAAGGTTGTGTCCAGTCGAGCTATGGAGAGCTCTATTGTAGTTGTGTTGAATATAAGGAAGGTTCTCATCCCATGTGTGTGGATGATTTGAGTTGTACATTCATAATATATGAACGATCATCTTATTTACAACATCTATCTATCCATTAGTTTGGGGATGGAAGGTAGTGGATTTGGTGAGCTTGGTGTCCAACCGTGGCTAGAGGATCGACTAGAATGTACTCAACAAAAAAAATTTCCGATATGATATGATGGTCTATAGTACTCCAAAGTGTACCCACACTCACTCAAAGAATATTTTAGTAGTGGCCTCGACTGTGATGATCTTCTTGCAAGCTATCAGAATGGCCATCTTAGAGAAATGATCAAAAACCACAAGTACACCATCAATTCCATGCTTGGTTGAGGGGAGACCTGACATGTAGTCTATCAAGATCGATTCCTAGGGCCTGTTGAGAGTAGGAAGAGGGGTGTACAATCCTTGTTTTTTAATGGTTGGGTTGGCAATGGAGCAAACAATGAAGGATCTTATATACTTATTGATATCATGTCAAAGCTTCAACTAATAGAAATAATTTTGTAGTACTACCACTGTCTTCTCCATGCCAAAGTGTCTTGCCACTCGACTATAGTGGGCTTCCCAAATCAGCTTCACATGCTCACTTGAAGGAACACAAAGATGACCTAGATGGCATAACCATCCATCCTGAAGATGAAATTCGGCAACGACCATGCTTGTTCCCAACATCTGGTAGGTCGTAGCGAAGTCAAGATCAATGTTATAGAGTCGGGACCACCCTGAGGTCTTGTTCCCATAGGAGTCGAGCACTGTGGTTAGTGCTGCAACTGGAGGTCAACTAAGGTAGTAAACGACACAATTGGTGTTCCCTTTCTTATATTTAATGTTGAGGTGAAATTGTTGCAAGTATGTGGATCACTTTTTATGGTCTTCATTTTGTAATTTTCCTTGTGTTTGCATGAATTTCAGAGGCTTGTGATCTTGTTGACGCTTGAATCTGTTAGGACCGAAACGACAACCTCACGTGGATACAAATGCCCCTGCATTTTTATAGAGGTGGTACTCCTCTTTATTTTAATATTTTCATGGGACTCTATATTTTTAGAATATGGGAATTTGCAGAAGTCCTTTGTGATAATCAAAGAAATATAAATATTGCAAGAAAAAATAACAAGAAAGAAAATGTTTTATTTACCTTTTTAAAGAGAGTTCCTAAGAAATGACCAGGAACCACAGACCTCATACACTAGAAAAATATAGACAAAATTTCCTCACATCCATCATAGTTAAACTAAAGATTTATGATCACATAAAATAAAAGAAGATGGTTTGCATGCATAAGAGAACTTTAATAGAGTAAAAACATGGGGATATCAAATAAAGATAATGATAGATCAATCTAAAATACTTTATACTCAAAACTCGGAGTTACAAAGTACAGTCAAAACTGATCCCGAAATAGTTCTCTTGGGATTTATGAAAAATATATAGTCTGTTACAATGCTTTGAAATTTAAATGTGTTTGTCATTAGGACTGGGATTGGGGCTCCCGCGGACTATAAAGAAAATATGAACAAGAAGTAAGTTGTAGAATAAGAATGGTGGGCAATTCAGATTAGCAAGACCTATAAAGAAGACATGGAGAAGTTATCAAATTTCGGTTAAACGTTTCTAGTCAAAGAAGCGGAGTAACTGGATGAAAAAATGATAAAGAAAGAAAAATGTGATCAGCGTGAACTTACTATGATGGTCTCTCGTGTCTTCACTTGCTTGTTTTTGTCATTTTATTTTCTTCATTGACGGTTACACGAACCGTCTCTACTATTTCTTGCCCTTATTTGGTTAATCTTTCAATTGCCTTGCTAAACCAATCTTCAATATAACTTTTCATTGTTGCAACATTTATTTCAAGATGGATTTTAATGTTGAATAAATCACCTTCCAAGTCTCTTAGGTCAAGAGAAATACCATGCATTTCTTCCTCAATATCTTGATTTTTCATAGAATAATCAACTAGCCAATTGTTTATTTCATCTTCATTATAGTCGAGTATGCCATAAAAAATTTCAATTGATAACCCTTCAAATATCTTAACTTGTTCGTCAAATTGTTTCTTTGTTAGAAACATTGAGTTGAGAATTAATTTAGGGTCATGTACTTCGTTAGTACCTCCTGCTAGCTCTATATCCGTGAGTCTCTTGAACAATTCTTCTCTTTTCAGTATGGCTTCATTGCATGCTTGAACTAATGTTGGCAATATTTATAACAAGGTGAGTCGTTAGAGAATTGCTTCGGGATGTGGTAGTTTTGGGAGTAACAACTAGAGACTGGGCGCTCCTTTCACTGGGACCTTTTCCTTTTTGCTTATACAACTCATTAGTGCTTAGTACTATTTCTAGGTCACCAGCCTTGTGTACAAGGGTACTTTGGTTGTTACCTTCTTCTTTTTCTTCATTCGAGGTAGTTTGAATGAACAAGTTAATGAATCCTACCGAAAGCATGTGTTCCACAAAAATATTGCTAGGGTCAAAGCCCTTGATATTTTCAGCATATTTTAAGCTTATGTTATTGAATTGGATTTCAAACTCGTTAATTTTATTTATGTTCCTAAAAATGAAATATCCAATCTTCCACGGCAAGGGGATGGATTGTTTTTTCCTTTTTTCATGGAAAAAATGTAACCAGAAGTTGTATTGCCTTGCCACTTTTGTAATAAACAATTTTTCAGATACATGGTATGGAAGAAAAGAGGGATTTTCTTTGGAACACAATATCCTAATGACACTGTGATTTTCCATTTGTTCTATCGTTCCTTTTTTCTCCAAGAATTTGTTAGCCTAGTCAGATATCTTGGGGGTATTTTTACCAAACAACAGTCCTTTGAAGACTGAGACAAAAACATTGTAAACTTAATAAAAATACAAAGAAGTCTTATGTCTCCACAATGCCTGATACCAAAAGATAACTGGATATATTTCACAGTTCAACCTCTTACTTATAGTCAAGTTTGGAAATTGACAACAAAACACTGTAGCAAATACCAAATAGGAAGCCATAAATAATTTTTTGTCCCTTTTGTAATGTGATAACTGGGATGATATTTCGATGGAAATCAATTTTCCCCAGTCAAAGATAGCTTGTTCTTTTACTGTAAAATGTAAAATATAAAGAATCATGTGAGAAATGGTAACAATGATTTCCTGACCTGTCAACCTGGTGAACAACCACTAAATCTCTTGAAATGGGTTTTTAAAAGAATCGACCTGAATCCTGGTTATGTCTTATGGAATAGTTGTAGGATTCTTCAAATATTCAGGTAGAAGATCCAGGCCATTGTTATGTTTCTTCAAAAAATCTATGCAGTCTTCTCCTTTGAAGGTAAGTGTTCACTCTGGGAGCTTCATGAAAATCATGTGAAAAACTTGCGGTGAAAGGGAAATGGGGGAACGATCTTGGAGTTGTATAATTCTCTGGCTCAACATGTACTTCTCAATGCACCATGAAACAAGTTCTTTGCAGTCGAATACCTTAGGAACACACCCTGCACGAGCAATTCCGAATGTCCATATTACATCTTTTTGTGCAGGAGGATATGAGTAATATGAATATTCTCTGGACCATTGAAATGTATGGTCTTCACGACAAAAAATATTCAAAGTATCTCCACATAATTGTTGTCTAGTTGTTGCTGCCATTTAGGTTGACGGGAGTATTCTTCAGCTAAATAATAACTTGAAATAAATCCTTTCAAACAGATGACAATAATATAATCCTTTGGAAAATGGTGAATTAATGCAATTTAATGAATAATCTCCTCGATTATTTCGCCATTAATGACAATATTTCCGAATCATGTACAATCAGTTGCTAGCATTAAACAAAATTCAATGCATATTGAAAAAATCACGAGAATGGCGGGGACGGATGAGAGTAGTTTTGAATATGAAGTTTTTTACGAACCCGCCAACCCGCGGTTGTGGATGATCAAAAATAATTCAAGTGTAGAACAACGGTTGGTCAAAATTCCATATAGGAGAAATAAAATGCTTTTAGGGACTCAAATTCCATATAGGAGAAATAAAATTCTTTTAGGGACTCAAGACCCACGACAAGTCTGATGGTTGAAATGAGGATCAAGAAATGTTGGGTGCAAAGTGGAGATTGTGTTACTTGGAGAATGAAAGTTCAACCCCGTGATGTTGAAACAAAGGCTAAGTATAGTATAGTAAGGCGGTCAGACGAAGTTGTGGCATAGGAAAATGGATGGGGATGAAGACCTGCGAATCCACCTACCCGCAAACCCATTGATTTTTGAAATGTGACTAAGTATGGTAACTAAAAAGAGATAGAATAAGGGAAGAATGGAAAAGGGAAACAAGGGAAAGTATAGAAGAGGGAAAAGAAATGGAAAAAAAAGAAGTTTGGAAAATAGAAAAGGGAAGGAAATTTTGGAAGCATGAATTGATCTCAACAACTGGCTCCAACTGTGGGATGATAACCCACTGTGGGATTTCAAGAATCCAAAATCTTCATGATAGGTGCTTCCATCCATTGGGCTATGGAAACATCTTCAAAATACAATCTTGCAATTCTTATTCTTTCATGGAGTTATCTCCAAATTTTAACACTTAGCAATTGCTTTATTGCAAAAAA
>SNQJ01S0039489.1:92792-104346 GCA_010110895.2 Picea sitchensis
TTTCAAGAATCCAAAATCTTCATGATAGGTGCTTCCATCCATTGGGCTATGGAAACATCTTCAAAATACAATCTTGCAATTCTTATTCTTTCATGGAGTTATCTCCAAATTTTAACACTTAGCAATTGCTTTATTGCAAAAAACTTTGATTGAAGAAATAAACTATGTATATTCATGATCTACCTACCCTAACTTACTTGAAAGAAAGAGGAACCTTAGTTATAGGAAAATTTCCAATAGATCCATTCAAGCATTGATCTGATTTTTGGAATGAAATCCAAAGTTATGAGATATGTTAGGACTTGTACCAATGAGTCAGGGGCACTCTCAACATGTACTAGAGAAACATTATACCAGTTATGGTGAATATTTGATCGCATTGTTTGGCCAACGATGCTATAGAACCATAATTCAATAAAATCAATTATTGGCTGAGGATTTATTGAAATAATCATGCATTCAATAACTCCTAGTAGAAAAATGGTTAAATCTACTAGTGCATGTCCCCAACAAGGTCGAAGTATAGAAAGTTTTGTCTCGAGCTTGTCTCTTTTGAGGACAATCACTCTCTCACACCCAAGAAACCCTCCATGGTGGAAGAAAACAAATATGATGGAGCAAAATATTCTATTAACATGTTTCTTGAGCAATCTCTCGCACGACAGAGGGACGAACTGATGAAGAATTTTACCCACATCCTTCAACGCCTTCCAATAGCAACATGCACATCTTCATAAAGAGACCACTTTGGACAAACACCTCCCTTCAAGGTACAAGTTAATTTTGATATTCATGTATTTGAAGGTTAGATTGATGCAGATGCACTAGAAAAATGGTTAAATCTACCATAAGGTTATTTCTCTATTCACAATTTTTCCGACAAGGAAAAGATCACCTTCACACTCCTCAAGGCTCTCCCTCATGTCAAACATTGGTGGGAAAATTACTGGGAGAAAAGTTCCATAGAGGAATCTGGAATATATGGGGTTGAGCCCACTTGGGTTTTTTTTGTGGATGTCGTCAAGGAGAAATATTATCCTGTTGATAACTATGAAGACCAGTGCATGAGATGTACCACACTGCGGCAAGAGAAGATCCAAACAATGTCAGAGTTCACAAATACTTTCAATACCTTGCACGCCAAGATGAGTATCAAAGACTCCGAGCAACATCTGGTTCTGAAATACCGTGGGGCTCTGCATAGGTACATACAAACCAAAAATGGATTTCCTAAAAATCTCATTATTGGGAGTTTCTTATTGATATGTTATCAAAATCGAGAAGAAATTTAAGCACCAGAACAAATGGGAGTTCGGATCTGCAAATATGCAACAACTAAATCATGATAAAGACAGACCTAACCAACATCCTCTCGACAACTATTCCAAGACACAGGAAAATAAGGGTGAAAGAAATAAGAAAAATGACACTGGGAAGTGGTGCAACTTCCACAAAATCCCCTGGCACAACACCAATGAATGTCGCTCGAAATAGTAATTGGTGGTTGAGATCAAAGACAAGGATTCGAACCCTGATTCAGAATCTGATCTAAAAAATAATGAAAAAATATAGATCATCGACACAGACCCCACTGCTACTGTCGTGACTGCAACAATTCAACCAAAAGAACCAATAGATCCTGAAGAGGGGGAGCACCTCTTCCATTCACATATGTGGGTGAAGGGGACCCCGTTGCATTTCATTTTTGATAGCAAAATCCATAAGAACCTCATCTCATCTGAGCTCGTCAAACAGTTGGGGTTCTCGACAACACCACACCTGCAACCATACAACATCTGGTGGCTTCACCAAGGATGAGATCTCCATGTCAGCCAACAGTGCCACCTATCCTATGACATCCAAGCCTTCAAGGATGAGGTAGTGTGGGATGTTTCCCCTCTTGATGTATGTGATGTTGTTTTGGTCCAACCATATATGTGGAACATCATGATGTTTATGAGTCTCGACCTCATAGTGTCAGTATTACTATGGGGGGTCAACTCTACAGGATACCAAAGGTATTTATGACTATTGTTCCATCAAAACAATGTCGCAAGGTAATCTCTCATACTACAAAATTCAGCCTCTTCACAGTCTATTCAAAGGATGCACAGAAGGCCACTGCAACCATTGTAGCCTCAACACCTTCTATCCAACAGAAGTAGATTGCAGAAGAGAAATAATATATTGTTTCTTCACCTACGATGGTGACCAAAAAATTCCCCATCAATCCCAGAGACAACAGGGTGGTGGAATAGATTCAACCCCGCCAACAACAGGTTCGTAACAACCTTCCATGGACCAAGCAATGCAACTTCTCCAGCAAGGCACACAACTCACCAAGATTCAGATTCATCAAACACTTTCCCCTCTTCCCCAAACACTCAACACAATGGAGAACATTTCTTCCTAAGGGGGGAAGACTGATCCAGGTGGATATTGGTGGCCACCCACCTATTCCAAATTCCAACTGGATCATCTTGATAGTTTTCAATTCAGCACGTTTCTCTGTAATGGGGACATTTCTTTATAATTGTGGGTTATGCACTTTCGGCTATCATAAATCCCTACACAACATCCATGTAGGTAATGGTGGCCTCCCACCTATTCCAACTAGCTTATTTTGGAAGTTTTCATGTCAATACATCTTTATGTACTTCCAGGGCCGTTTTGGGGCCTTAAACAATGTTTTCTTGGATTTTCATAGTCAAACTGTAGACGAAGTTTGTGTTTGATGAAATAATGCATAGTTCTCAAAAATACCTTTCCAACATGCTATCACATGCCCAAAATGGAGATCGTATACAAAATTTATGATCCCGGGAAGTTGATGTACTAACTTACCCCAACAAGGCCCACATGATTTTTGGCACTTCATCTCATAGGGTTAGGTTTTTCAATGTCTAGGGTTTTTTCATTCATGTTTATTATAAAAATTCCTTCATAGCCTTATAGTACTCATCTTCTTGCGAATGAGCGTAGTCTTCACATATCTTCTCAGAGATAAGTTGTCATCATTCTAGCGAGTCTTCCACTATGTATTTTTATAGTCTTTGTGCATTTCTTTCATTAATAGAAATCATGTATTATTGTATTTCTCTGTTTCTAGTAATATTTATTTTCACTTCATTGTAATATATATGCTTTCATTTCGTTCTAAAAATAATCTGATTCAATTCATGTCTAAAACTCTACAGTCAAATTCAAACTAGTCCTTGTCCTTTTAATAACTTTGTGGGCTTGATCTCCATGTCATGCTCCTGAATGTTAGCAATCCATTTACCTCTTTTTCCCTCACTATCAGGATGTGTGACAATTTCCTTTATAATATTGGTAGGTACATAAGCCAATATATTAGAGTGCAATATATAATCTCTGAAATCCGTTAATGCTTTGACTAATGCATAAGCCTACTTTTCCATGCTACTATACTTCAGCTCAACATCTCTCGGGGCCTTGCTGAAATATGTTATGGGTTGCTCATGATTTTATTCATTCTTTTGTAGCAACACACAAGCTATAGTATGAACTGATGCAAAAGAAAAAATAAGAAACTCTTTATCATAATTTGGGAGGATAAGAACTGGAGCTTCTCCCAAGGTCGTTTTGATATATTGAAAGGATTCTTTAGCTTTAGCTATCCACTTGACTTCATGGTCCTTTTTCAACATGTTGGTAATATGATTCACCATTTCATCGAAATTGGGGACAAACCTTATCAGAAAGCCTATTTTACCTAGGAAATATTATACTTCTTTCTTGTTCCTAGGCTGAGAAATTTGTTTGATTGCCTCCACCATTTCCGGATGTATCTTCACCCCCTCTTTGGATACTATATGGGAAATAATTTATCCTTCTTCCATAGAAAAATAATACTTTTGGGGGTTCAAGGAAAACCCAAAATTCCTACACTTCACAAAGGTTTTCATTAAATGCTTTATGTGATCATCGTATGTCTTGGGTTTTCCTTAAATGCTTTATGTGATCATACTCTCACCCACAAAAGAAATGTCCATAGCTCTTTGAAAATTTTCTTCTGCATTTATCAGAGAGAAAGGCATTTTGTCATACATGAAAGTAGGGATGATTTTAAGGATGGAAATTTATTTTAAAATGTAGAAACCTTGGCGAATATTACTAATCCTTCATATTTCAACTATAAATGTTTGGCAATATTTTTTTAAAAATATTCAAATTTATAAGTATTTTACATATTTTTTATAAAATTTTGGCAATTTTTAAGGTCAAATAATTTTATCCTATAGAATTTGGGCAAATCATTTTTAAAATAGCGAATCTCATTTTTTGAAAAACCATGGAAAATTAGCCCATCAACGAAATTTACCCCCTAAAACCATCCTTGCATGATGAAAGTCCCCCATGGTGTTGTGAAGGTTGTGTTCTCTCTATCATCTAGGTGCATGGACAATTGGTTGTATCCCGAAAAGCCATCCATCATGGATATCTTGTTTGTCCCTACTACTTTCTACAGTATATGGTCCATCTTGGGTAAGGGATAGTTATATTTTAATGAACATTTATTCAAATTCCTAAATTCCAAACATAGCCTTATTTCCCCATTTTTTTTCTCACTGGAACTGAATTAGATACCCATTCAGAATAACTTAAGGGAATAATATTATGGGAATATAATGGTAGGAAAAAAAGAGTATTAACTTCCTGAGCTTCTGCTTGAAAGGCTTATTACCAAGCTTGAAGGGTATTCGATGATGGATGATACTAGTACCATAAGTTTTTAAGTCCTCGTATATCCATGTGAATACATCCATGACCTCTTTGAACAACTGCAAATACTCTGCCCTATGATCAACATGAATATTTTTTGACGACTTAATATATTTAGGATCCTTTTCAATCCCAATATTATATTCCTCAATGATATCATCTTTGGGGAGGATGATTGGTTTGACAGGTACATCATTTCTATCAAATAACTTTTCTAAAGGTGCCAGTCCTTTGAAAATGAAGCTATTCTTGAGCTGCAAGACTTTATGCTCATCCATGTAATTGCTAAATTCGGGAATCTCTTCATCTTCCTCACCAATATTTTGTTTCATGTCCTCTTCATCATCTAAATCAATATGAGTATTTGCAAAATCGTCTATCACTTCCATGAAATTTTCGATCTACTAATCATATTCAAAAACTTGCCAGTATTTTATATTGTCAGGAATGGAAGGTTTGTACCTCATCTCGATCTCATATTTAATTTGAGAGGTGGTTGGTACTTTAAAGGTATTGGAAGATACTGCTAATAAATAGGATACAACAACCCAGATCTTCATTAGAAACATATATGGGATGATTCAAAAGGTTATTCTGATCACTGACCACATAAGAAAACTTTGTCTCTCGGTACAACATTTTGATCTCTCCTCCAAAAACTGGTACAGTGGCATAAGTCATATCCATCTGTATAGTGGCTCCCAATTTTCATGCCCATGTTCTAGACAAAAACATGTCATAATTTCCTAGTACATCAACCACTACCACGTCCATCATAATTCTCTTAACAGACAGCTTGCCCAGGGTGACAACTATGTATTTAATCAGCCCATAACACTTCACTTTTATGGCATCAAACAAATAGAGATAATGATATGTCCTAGTTATTTCCAACCCCAAATTTTCCATGACTATTTTGGGCATAAGATTGTGTGATGCTCCAGAATCGAACATACAATTGTGAAATTTTTTATCATGAATATTCAAGGTCACATAGAAGGGTGCCATAGATTCTTCTTTATCATCAATATGAGGACCACAAACTATGGTAGGGGACTCATCTTGTACATTCAAAGTATCAGGAGAATTTGTTGATCCTTTCCCCTACATCATTTTATCAATATTTTTATGGTGTGAGGGGTTTTTAGCCATCTCCACTAAAGGAACAAGAATCTTTATCTTAAACAATTCACGTTCAAAATTGAAAGGTGAAACTAATTCCTCAAGTTCTTTAGTTTCTTTTTCCTTTTTTACAGGCTCCAAAACTTCATCTACCTTAGGGATGTCTAGAACCTCTTTAGCTTTATCTTTGGAAAAAATTGGACCAACTTTCCTAGCATGAGATTGATTGTCTGCGACAACTTATTTCTGTCGAGGCATGAGATCTACTTATTATGCATATAAGCCCACTGAATTGAGGATAAAGATCCTTCGTTGGGTTGATTTCTAGGCATCAATTTCTTAGTATTTAGAGACTCCTTATATTCATTTTGAGTTATATGTATGAAATCATTCTCATCTTTAAGTAGGTAGATTTGTTATGTCTATTCATCATAGCTCTCATCCACTACTTCTTCAATAAAGTTGTTATCATTGTTGGTTTTTACAGGGGGTTGAATGGGTTGTTCTTCATTTCTTCTCTCCATTCTCATGAGTTGTGAATTGGGAGGTATTTTGAATTGGTTAGGGTTATGATTCCTTATGCCTCTCTCTTGGGGGGCTCTATTTGTATTGTTATTCTCTATCTAAAATCTAGACATTTTGTTTGTCAGATTCCCAATCAGTTTAGACATCTCATCTATCATTTCTTCTTGGGGGTCTCTACTTGGATCAACAGTACCTCAATATTCCTTGGCCTTCTTCTTTTCTTCCTGATCTTGTTTTTGCTTCATTTTACCTGAAACAATCATATTCCCTTCGATGTCTATTGCATCCTCTTGCATTACTAGAAGGCTTGGGGACCTTCTTTCTCTCAAAGTCAAGGAAAAATCAACATCAAATTCCCCAATGTATGTCACTTTAGCTGCTGGTAGTGATGGATTTATATCTGCATGGATCGTGTTATAGAGATTATTAAAACTCCTATTGAAATCATTGACAGTATCATTGGATATTTTCTTGAGTGAGACAAATTCACTCAGGTAGTATAGGCTATCTCTTTTTTCACCCCACTTTCTCATAAAGGAAACTTCCAGAGTTGGCCAACTATCAATTGAAGAAATAGGTAATTCTCTAAACCATTTTCTAACATATCCCCCTATAGTTTGGAAAAATAGCCTCATGAATACGTCATCGTATTCTACGATCTTGTTGTCTGTAAAGTCATGGAAAACACTCATATGCTCTTCAGCTGAGTGAGTTTTATCTCCATCAAATTTTGGCAGATATTTCATGTAATTCTCAGGGAGGTCATGGGTAATTTAGGACAGATTCAATGGAGAAAATATGGAAGTGACCCAAGGATTTATAGGTGGTGGGGGAGGAGATTGATTTCCCCCAAGTCTTCCCCCACCTAATCCAACCATGATATTTTGTAAAATGATGTTATGGGCTTCAAAGGACAAAGGAGGGACAAGAATTTTCAATAATTGTCAATGGGAAGAACTGATTTCTTGGCTAAATTCTAAAGGAGAATTTTGAATATCTGCCAAAGGTTCGAGTGTACATTTTAAAGAAGAGAACGAATATTCTGATACATCAATTAGATTTAAGAATTCAACACTTTGATGAACAACATAAGAAAATATTTCTAGATAAGGGTTACCTGAAAAAGAAGAGATATGACATACTCTGACATTTCTCCATGTGACAAGCTTTTATGGATATGAATATATCAGATTCTGATTAGAATCAGGGTGGATTCTGGTATGTCTTATGACAGAGGAAATATTTTCCTTCTGTGGAGTCTCCAAATGAAGGATTAACAACCAAGTGCCTGAGGCTTGTTCACCATCAAGTCTCAGAACTTACAATGGCATATCCTAGGGAATATTTCTTCATCTTACGTCCCCGGAAATAATGCCATTTCAGATGTTATCCCTCCAGATGTTCCAAGATGTTGTTGGAATGATGATGAGGCACCCTAGGGGTCAAGAATCAGGATAAATTTGAAATCCATATTTGCAGTAAGGTAATTGTGAAATATTTGGGAATTTTTTCCCTCTCTCTTTCTTGAAATGTAGGACCTCAAACAGTCTTGGCTCAGATGACAAATGTTGTGAACTCTCAAAGTAATTTGACCACGAGTGTTTCAGTCAATCAAGATTAAAAGAGGGATGAAATGTTGGATTAGAGGAAATAACAAAATAAAAATATAGAGCAGTTCTAAGAATGAATCATGTAGCCTATGTGAAATGAATAACATGATGAGCAATTAAGAATTCAACAACACTGACAAGTGAAAACAAATCAATAAACATATGCTTCAAATAGTTAACATATTCATACATTCAAATTCAAGGAGGTACCCTCTACATTTCATTCAAATGCATAAAGAAAATGATGATAAATGGTCATACATTCAGAGGAAATCACTTATGTGTCATAACTAGACATCACACATTAACACTGAATATCGTGAATAACCTATTGTTTGAGATTTATAAATCAGATCATATACAAGAAAANAAATGCATAAAGAAAATGATGATAAATGGTCATACATTCAGAGGAAATCACTTATGTGTCATAACTAGACATCACACATTAACACTGAATATCGTGAATAACCTATTGTTTGAGATTTATAAATCAGATCATATACAAGAAAATTAGAAATGGTAGGAGATTCTTTACAGAAACACATATACAATAGAAGAAGGAATTACAGACTAAAACTTAAATGCGATGGATGAGTCTCTGGTTTCTTATTGCATTTAACCATTGACTATGCTCAAGGTATCTCTGGTCGAACAACTTTGTTTACAAGAAACTCTTAAACTCCCCAAAGTGTCAACCTTGATAATGGGAACCTGCTTTGTCTTTTATCCTTCTCGCTCATGTCTGAAACTGCTTATTGAAACCACTTTCATATTCTTGAATATCCTTACTGCTTCTTGATTCCCGAGTGGATTTCCCTTTAGTGAAATTGTAAAAATTATGTTTACTTGCTGGAATTTGTTATGTTGAGATTATGGGATAGCTGGGAATTCACAGGCCAAGATATCGATCACGCCCTGCCCATGAAGATTCCCTGTAATCACTTCCCTTGCTACAACAAACTCAAAATTATATATATAGAGATCGTGTGACTCAATAGCCTTCAGATCGGTTTCAATGAGTAATTGTAACCTTCAATTAAAGGCACCCTCATCAGAGATATCGGGGTTTGAAAAAACGTTAAACACAAACACTGTCAAATCATCCTGATCAAATATGGACCGTTGATCATATTTTTATCAAGATGAGATCTGGGCCATTGATTGAGACAATGGAGATAGACTAAGAGTCCTCGACCTAACTCGACCATGGAAAAAAATTTGGATAAGGAAAATATATTGCGCTAACGCCAGCCTGGACTCGTGGAAACTTTTTATCTGCTCATGATGATGTTGATGTGGCTAAGATACATGAAACATGTCAATTGAATCAGATAGAGTTGTGAGAAGTGTCAAAATGAAATGATCCAACCTTTATTTATAGTGTCTAAGTCATATTTATTTGACTTGCAAGGCCAACTTCTTCTTTTGTCTTCAATATCTTATTTTATATCTTTTCTTGGTTTCTTTAATATTTTAATGGTCTCTTACTTGTCTTCTTGGCTTTCTTCTTTTACTAGAAAATTTACCCATGAGCCTTGTTGATATGAAATCTCCTCACATGCAAGTCTAATTAATATAGTGCTCTAATTTAAACAACTAGAGCAATTAGGTTAACAACTAGTTGTTTTAAGTAGTATGGTTTTGGTTTAATAATGACTAAAAGCAATGAGCCAACCCACATTTGTTGATAGCAACGAGTAATGACTATCCTGACTGTTATTATATATAGATATTGTTATTATATAATAATAATAAAATAATAAAACAAAATTATATATATATGATGACAAATTATCCTTGTTGGCCGTCCATGCAATCATAACCATATTTGATTCAAATTTGAAACTCATCATGTGATAACTTTTTCTATGGTGTACAGGTCGATGAAATAAAAAGAAATATTTAAAATCAAATGAAGTAGCTTAGTCAATTAATAAATTTAATATTTTAGTAGTAAAACCGTGTGAAGGAGGCGACCTTAATCTATGTGGTGGCTATAGGATTCATAGTCAATAAGTGCATTTAGGGTGAAAGAGGCTTCTATAGTGTGTGGTGGGTAGCTGGCTATATATAATATCCATTGTCATTTAGTGTGTGGTGGGTAGTTGGCTATATATAGTATCCATTGTCATTTAGTGTATGGTGGGTAGTGGCTATATATAGTATCCATTGTCATTTAGTGTATGGTGGGTAGTGGCTATATATAATATCCATTGTCATTTAGTGTATTCATAATCCTTGCAGTGAAGCCATGTGAAGGAGGCAACTTTAAGCTCTGTGATGTCAACAATATCCATGTCCAATTAGTAGAAGTAGGTGGACCATTGTCATTTAGTGCATTCATAATCCTCTCATGTAGAAGTAGGTGGACCATTGTCATTGTCAAATGTAAGGGAACAAGTTAAGATCACAAGACCTAGACCATGAAACAACATTAATCATTAATTCTTGCAGTGAAGCCATGTGAAGGAGGCATCTCTAAGTTGTGTGATGTCAACAGTATCCTTGTCCAATTAGTGCAAGTAGGTGGACCATTGCCATTTAGTGCATTCATAATCCTCTTAGTGAAGCCATGTGAACACTATGAAGGAGTTGTCTATAATATTCATTGTCATTATTACATTCATAATCCTTGCAATGAAACCATGTGAAGGAGGCAACTCAAAGTTGTGTGATGTCAACAATGTCCATGTCCAATTAGTACAAGTAGGTGGACCATTGTCATTTAGTGCATTCATAATCCTCTGAGTGTGATGTCAACATCAACAGTATCCATGTCCAATTAGTACAAGTAGATGGACCATTGTCATTTAGTGCATTCATAATCATCTGAGTGAAACCATGTGAACACCATGAGGGAGTTGGCTATAGTATCCATTGTCATTATAGCATTCATTAAATGGGAACGTCATATACAATGTCTCCATCATAGACATGATCCTGACGTAATAACCCTGACGTAATAACCCTGACAAAATTATATATATAGGATGACAAATTATCCTTGCTGGACGTCCATGCAATCATAACCATATTTGATTCAAATTTGAAACTCATCATGTGATAAATTTTGCTATGGTGTACAGGTCGATGAAATAAAAAGAAATATTTAAAATCAAATGAAGTAGCTTAGTCAATTAATAAATTTAATATTTTAGTAGTAAAACCGTGTGAAGGAGGCGACCTTAATCTATGTGGTGGCTATAGGATTCATAGTCAATAAGTGCATTTAGGGTGAAAGAGGCTTCTATAGTGTGTGGTGGGTAGCTGGCTATATATAATATCCATTGTCATTTAGTGTGTGGTGGGTAGTTGGCTATATATAGTATCCATTGTCATTTAGTGTATGGTGGGTAGTGGCTATATATAATATCCATTGTCATTTAGTGTATTCATAATCTTGGCAGTGAAGCCATGTGAAGGAGGCAACTTTAAGCTCTGTGATGTCAACAGTATCCATGTCCAATTAGTAGAAGTAGGTGGGCCATTGTCATTTAGTGCATTCATAATCCTCTCATGTAGAAGTAGGTGGACCATTGTCATTTAGA
>SNQJ01S0039489.1:142598-156855 GCA_010110895.2 Picea sitchensis
GTAACAACATAAGAAAATATAGAAGCAAAGTTGTCAGCTTGTAGCTTGATGAGTGATTGTGTAATTGCATGTGTGCATACACTAGGCGTTTCATGAAGTTGTGGCACCAATTAAGTTTAATATTTGGTTAATTGGTTGGATTCATGTTTCAAACACATGCACATTTGTTGTTCTTGCACTCACTCTAGATTCTGGGCCTTTAAATTGTAGTGAACCAAATTTTCTCCCATGATTTTTTTCACTTTCTCAAGCAAAGATTTTCGGTGAACTCTGTTTCATCTTATGCAGTGATCACATGAGAGAATAGTTATTTTTTTTTTTGATCATTGGATCTTATGGAATGGGTGAAAATAGTATTCATATTGATTTTTTTTAGTTTATGAAATAATATTACTTTGCTTTTGATAATTCAAAGGAGTAACATATGTTTAGCACACTTTCTTGATCTTATAAAAAAATATTACTTTCATCAATTCAAGGCTTATGAACTTCAAGGTTTATGAACATGTTGTGGGGAGGATAGGGAGCGTGTGCGGCTACTCATTGTTGACATTTTGACTCTGAGTGTCTGTCTACCACGTGCATTCAATTTTGATAGTCTAAACAATGTCAATGCGAAGCTGGGAACCAAGAATTACTTCAAGTTTCTTACATCGAGTTAATGTTATGACTTGTTGTTTTGGTGAATATAATCAAGTTGTAAATTGTGATAATTTTAACGATATTAACCTTGAATGCATGTTTTGCATTTTACAACTTAAATACTACCATAATATTGTTGGGGAACAAGAATCTAGAAACTATATAAAATTGTTTATATATCATTAATACTTTATTCATATTCAATTTTTTATCATTAAAAGTGTAAAGAATTATTAAATTATAGTTATTATAACATTATTTAATTTTTAATTTTTTAATTTTTAATTGAATTATTTATTTTATTGAAAATCATTTTATACAAAGAATGTTATCTTAAAGATAGATACATATTTAATTGAAAACACATTATAAATTGAACTTGAATATATGCCTTGGATTTTATAAGAATGATTATTATGACTTAAAATTCATTTAAAATTTTATATAATTTTTTTTTAATTAATTCATTTCTTTTTAAGGTTTTCAAATGAGATTGACATGTTCTTTACTGTTTTCAAATGAGATTGACATGTTCTTGCTAATATTTTAGACTTAAACTTTGTCTTTTAAAATGTCACTTGTTTGGATTGGGTAGTGCATGTATGTGACTTTTAGTCGTATTATAATCTGATGTAAGATGTTGATTGGATTATGGTTTAGTGATAGTTGGTTTCATTTATTGAGCTTTCTAAAAATTATATAAAAGTAACTTTTCTATTAAATAGGTTTTACTTATAGACTTCATTTATTATACTTTTATAACATCAGCATTCACATTTGCCAATTTAGAAAATATGTTAGTTAATATATTTATAATTAATAAAGTAATTATCATATACACTTCGATATGATATAAATGATGTCAAACCGTTCTCAGAAATATATATAAGTGCACAAATATTAAAAAAATAAATAAATGAGATTGACATGTTCTTGCTAATATTTTAGACTTAAACTTTGTCTTTTAAAATGTCACTTGTTTGGATTGGGTAGTGCATGTATGTGACTTTTAGTCGTATTATAATCTGATGTAAGATGTTGATTGGATTATGATTTAGTGATAATTAGTTTTATTTATTGAACTTTCTAAAAATTATATAAAAGTAACTTTTCTATTAAGTGGGTTTTATTTATAAACTTCATTTATTATACTTTTATAACATCAACATTCACATTCACCAATTTAGAAAATATGTTAGTTATATAATTAATATATTTATAATTAATAAAGTAATTATCATATACACTTCGATATGATATAAATGATGTCAAACCGTTCTCAGAAATATATATAAGTGCACAAATATTAAAAAAATAAATAAATACTTTTACTTCCACTGTTATGAGTAAAATACCACCCATAACAGTTAGTTTTTAAAATTGTCTATGAAAATGAAATGATCTTCGTAAGTAGGAGTGGAGCAGTTTTCACGGACGGTCACAACGATCATAACCGTGACTTTTTTTCACTTGAAAGTATCTTCGCAAACCTGTCAAACCAATTTCACATCAATAATTAATATGAATACTATTATATTGTTCATTGAATTTGTTGGAAATAAATTATGTATGACATTTTGAAAAGTCCAACAGAATGTTTACTCAAATGTGTCTACATAGTTTATATTTAAAAAAAACTCAAATATCATTAAAATTAATTATAAAAATCTATATTATCATATTAATAATAATAATTTATTTTTAAGATAAGGATCAAGTTAAACATTAAATTGGTGTATGAGATTTTATCCATTTAACTAATAAAGTTTACAAAAATATATATATATCCTATTTCTCTAAATTTGAACATATAAATTCTTAAAATTATTGTCCAAAAGATTATTGTCTATATCTTTCAACCCCTAAAGATATTCGTCTGTTGCCAGATCCAGTGAACTTCTTTTATCTTCTAAGTTGGGTTCCAGATCCCAATTATGCAATTTGTTAGATCCATTTGATATGGATTGTGTGCAAACAGGAGCCAATCATGCAATCTGTAAACAGGCAGAGCAGTGAATATTTATAGAAGGTGCAAGAAAAGGACCTGGATTCTTAGATAGTTATCCTCTGATTTACAGGCCTCGAACAAGACGGATGCCTGAAAGTCCACCATAGATGAACTCGATTGCATAAGCATGTGAATCAAAGGAGATTTACCATTCTTGCTAAACCATCCCAATAAGCCCCATTTTGCAGCGTTCGTAGCCAGGTAACTAGTTTTTACCTCTCCAGTTCCAAGAGAAAGCACCAGACACTTTCCCAAGACCTCCTCTTTATCCTTCAGAGCCTGGGATGCTTGAATCAATGGCCAATATTGAATACGTTCTTTCGCTGGTGGTTTATCGCGAGTGAGAGCTTCTTTGATCAGGTGGTTTATCGCAAGTAACATCTGCAAAATTATTTTCGGACAGCAACAAATGTTAATAAGGTTTATTTTTCCAATTCATTATCTAACGTAGAAATGGTTTGATTGAATCTAACGTTTCTTTGATTGATTTATTTAAAAATGGTTTGATTGATTTAGGTAGAAATGGTTTGATTGAATCTAACGTTTCTGTTTACAATTCAGTATTAGATAGATAGATGTGTAATTTTTTTTTATATTCAATATGGAGTTTTTAATTAAAAAAATATTTTAATGTCCACTTTAACTATTATATATATATATATCAATTAAATTAAAAGTTAAAAATTTCATATTTCATTTATTTATATATGTGTATATGTAAAGTAATTAAAAGTAAAAAAAAAAGAATATTCATTCTTTAGGTTTTTAGGTAAACATATGTGGTTTTCAGGTCCACAGTTTTGGTAGCATGCTTTATTGTATCCATGGATTCCATGTAATGAATCTTTTAAAAGGGTTAGGATACTCCATTGTAATGGGCATGGAGATGAGTGGTGAAGACTCACTTGGCCGGATTTGGTGAAGGGAACCATAAGGGTTTTCCAAGATAAATCGTGGTGTTACGTGCTTTATATTTTTTCTTGTGCCTATTTTATGTTATCAATCTCTCTCTTATTCCTACCAAGTTGTATCAAAGCAAGGTTAGAATGAGTCAATGGTCGTTGTTTGTAGAACAATTGTGCATAGGAAAAGCACCACTTGTTTCAGAATGTGTTGAGGAGAACAATAGCTAGTTGGAAAAAATTAGTTCTTTCACAAATTGGAACTTAGTGTGATGTGAGATTAGAAGATCTATGTGTTCATAGATCTGAAGTCAGAGTCTAAATCAAAAGAAAAAACAAAAGCAATGGTGAGAAGAATTGGTAATGAACTTATTTTTTTCTATTGGCTTATGTTTTGGGCACATGATGAGGCTAATATTGATGTTGTTGTACGCATTCAAATGCTTGTTGTACTTGAATTCAGATATATGTGTTTTTTGAAAAGCAAGGGTGCATGATCGGTTGTACTCAACGCCCCAAAGTTTTTTTGGTCCAAGTTGTAAATCCTAGCCTTAGGTAGGTTTTATTCCCCAAGTTTGTGGTAAGCCCTATTATTTAGGCATACATGTAGCACAATAGCACATGGAGTCATCCCTCTCATGCATAGAGAGGGTGTAGGATCAAGTTGTGAAATGAACCACTTGGATAGGTACGAGGGTGGTAGGTGTACTCGTATGCTACCTTGATGTTTGGATTAGAGAAGTTAAATCCTTGATTAAGGGGGAATGTGCGAAGTAATCTCAGAATGTGACATGGTTGGGACCAAGTTATGATTAAGAGGGGTAGGACTTCGATAATTACCCCAAGTCAAGTTTAAAGGGGATATTTGTTGGCACCTAAGGTTGGGAAGAGGTTGTGTGTGGGCCACAAATCAGCATTGTGTGCATGCTAGAGAATATATACTACGTAACACCTTGGTTCAACGTCTGTGCCAACTAAGGATTCACTGCGCGTGCCAACCCATTTTGGACTGTGTGCAAGGACTTAAAGAAATCGCATGCATGCCAGATCTGAAAAGATATTTGGGAATCATTGTGAATGATTTTGTAACAACCCGACTGGTCATGGTCGAGGTTGTGGATGAGCTGGAAAGTTTGTTATGATTGCCACACTCTGTGGAAGATATGGGGGATGCATGCAGATATGTATGGGATGGATTTTGAGTAGGTAAGAGATTTCATTGTTATCTTAGAGATAGACGAGATAGAGCTCGAGCTATGCTTTAGTTTTCACTTACTGCTATGTCTGGTTATGTTATGTATCTTGACAAGAGAGAGGAAATATATCTAAAGCACATGGCACATCTTTGGTTTTTATTGTTAATTCATTTTGAGTAGGCTTTGACCTCTGTGCATGAGAATGATTATGAATACCTTTGAGTTTAATGAATAAAGGATAAATCACAATTATCTTTGTATCTAATGATATATGGATTGAATGTATGATTGTCTTACAATAGCTTGTTTTATATTATCCAACATAGTAGATAGTGGTATTTATGAATGAATGATTATTCCTTAGAATTTTCGTGTTTGTTCTATTCCTTCACATCCTACACAAGATCTATGGTCTCTATTATTCCCATGGCGTCTCAGGTGAGACCTTCTTCAGTCCTTGAAGATTGAATATACCAATGCTTATGGGGTTTTGTTGGTAAATCCTATCGAACCTTAGGTTTGAAACCCCCATTCGAGCCAACAAATTGTTCCATTGTTGTGACCTAAAGGTTTTGTACTACATGTTAAAGGAGGAAAAATATGTCGAAGCCTTCCAAGAAGGAGATACAATCCTTGGATATCTGAGAAGGAGGACAAGTTCATGTGACGAGATACCAAGAACCTACAGATCAACCTCGAACATTATAAAGACAGGTACATCTATACAAATTTACATAGAAATTTCTTTGTTGAGTTCCCTTGTTTATTGTATGAGTGGATAAGGAGGTAGATAGGATCAACTCTACCTTAGGATCCCAAGAATCAATGGTTTGGGACCAGAATATGATCAAAACACTCAGATTTATGGATAATAAGTGGGTCGAAGCTATTGAGTTCTAGTTTGAGCATGTGAAAGAGGGGTACATTGTTGAGTTTGCTATTGAGTGCAACGAGTCCTTCAATAGCGCTGAGAGAAAAATTGTGGCCAACCCTAGTCTAAGGATATTATTGGAAGAAGTTCCTTTGTGGATAAAGATGTTGTTCCTAGAGAAGGGGATAATGTGCATGGAGCCTGATAGAATGTTCGAGTAAACCCTCCTACATAGGGGGGGGATGGAAAGAAGGGGGGAAATAGATGCATAATGGATCTAACAGAAGGGATCCAAAAGAAGTTAGATGAGGTGAGAAGAGAATGGACCCAAAAGAAAAAAGGAGTGAAAGAGCTTGGAGATATGGAAGGAGAATCGTGCTAAGGGGGAAAGTCGAGCAGAGGATTGGAGAAAAGGAAGCAAGAGGTAAAAAACGAGTAGTCAAACCCAAGATGAAAAAAAAGGAAACTACACCAAAAGGGTGTGCTAGAGGAAATTTCGTGCCAGAGAGAAGCATAGAAGAAGAAAGGTTTTCAAAGAGACGCGACATTAGGAGTAAGGTATCAAGAGAGGATACCATAAGAAGTTGGAGTAGGGTCGAAGAAGATGAAGTTGGATCCCCTTGGCTAGTGAGAGATGTAGCAACATCAGAGGGATATGAGGTACAAAATGATAGCGCCAACGCAACAGAAGATAATGATGGAGCCCTCCGAGAAGGGAAGAGGCCTTAGCAATTGTGAGCAGGATTTCCCGGCTAAAGGTAGGAAGCTCTTTGGGATCCCTCACCAAAGATGATGAGAGAATATCGAGGAATCCTCTCTTTCAGCCACCCCATTTGCGCATTTATCATTAAGAAAAAAAAAATGAAGAAAGTGCAAAGGTAAGAGAAGTAGAAGAAGATGCATTAGAAGATACGAGTGAAGGAGAAACTGAAGTAAACAATACTTTGCAAGGAGGAATGTCAGTATTATAAACAATAAGTAGTATTCAGTCAAGAAGACAAGGTATTAGATCGAGTATGTTGAATCAAGATTCAACTCTGAGGCTTCCCACTTTTCATGGAATGGGATAGAGACGATGCACTAGGTGAGTAGATAGAAGTGAACGGGGCATGCACTAGGTGAGTAGATAGAAGTGCAGGGGAAAAGAATTTAAGATGAATGTTGAGCTCGGAAGCCATTACTTGGACGGTGCCATGTTGAACTTGAGATCCGACATGAACATCATAAAGGGAAAATCATAAAAACAACACAAACTCCTCCCAAGTTTGACATCGTCTAGCAAAATAAATTCCTACGTGATGCACAAAGGGCCCTAGAAGAGGATAGAGTGTGAAAAGAGTTGCATCAAAACACGCAAAAGGCATTGGAAGAAGCCCACGTGTGAGAAGAATTATAGTGCATGACATAGCAGGTGGTGGAAGAATCCTGCATGTGTGAGGATCTACAACATGCAACATAGGAGGCAATGGAAGAGGAATATGTGTGCAAAGGACTAGGATGCACGATGCATGAGGAATGACAACTCCATACTACATGTGAGGTGGAATAAGAAAACCAAGTAAGTGAGTTCTTTTGTTGTTGCCTTAATATGTTAAGTGATCCCAAAGATACAAAGAAACCAACCCACATGTTAACGAAAAGTATGGGATAAGAGAATACCACTATGGTTATTTCTACCCCATTTCGAGAACGAGACATGCACTAGGTGAGTATATAGAAGTGAACGGGAAAATAATTTAAGATGAATGTTGAGCTCAAAAGCTATGACCTGGACGGTGCCATGTTGAACCTGAGATCCAACATGAACATCTTGCCAAATAAATCATGGGAGTTGATGGTAAAACTACCCTTGGTATGGTCCCCTATTCAATTCAGGCTTTCCAACCAATACATAATCTATCCTATTAGCAGGCTGGAACAAGTGGAAGTGAACATTGAGGGGGTAAAGACAAAAATAGGCTTCGAGGTAATTGATATTATGGATGAATCATACCCTATCTATCTCTACATGTCATTGATTGGGTATTCGATAAAAATGCAATATTGAACCTAAAGAAACAACATATGTCCTTTGAGATAGACACCTTGTGCATGATTATGTCATTGGATCCAAATAAGGGTGATATATATAACAATCCCATGAATGAAGATGCGTAGAGTGCAATTATAAAAAACATGTATAACATCACAGGGCATAGGGAGGATTATGTCAATCCAATAACCGATGACTAATTGAGCTGGAGGAGTGTTCACTCCTACAACACAGGCTCGAAGGATGCTATGGAATGGTATGCTTCCCTTCCATTCAAAGGCAAAAAATGGTATGATTCCCTTCTATATCACTGAGGAAGACATCAAGCAGGTTGTCACTGAGTAGCTTGAAACATTGTAGCCTACACTTGATGATGACCTAGAACAATTAGAGACCAGGACAAGGAAAGGTAGTGAAAGAAAAAGGTATCACAAACCCAGTAGAAGGGGAAAGAACAAATGGCCCTAAAACAACTAGATAAGGCAGTCCAGGGTAAGGAAAAAGGACTCGCGGGTCAGGAAATGCATGAATAATCTACCATAGAATCCAAAAATGCATAAGGGTTTAAGTGGAAGCAATCGCAAATGACACCCGTACATACTTTACCTATAGATAAACCATGATCACTGCTCAACATGAGTCTAAGCCTAGAGTCTAGCGAGCGAGAGAACACACTATTTTTGTCGCAATAGACTGGTATTATGACCATCACAGATGAAATCCCCTTGCACACAATAGTGTCTGATCATAATAAAACCAAGGAACTCAATACCAACATTCCAGCGTAGGAGCCATCACAGAATTGTGTGCCCATCCCAAGCCTTGTCAAGGAACTCAAGGCCAATTTGGTGGTCCAACAATTAATGAATAGAGAGTCATCACAAAAATTTGATGAACTCTGCCATTAGTTGGAAATTGCTCCAAAAACTAAGTCCACCCCTAGGAACAAAGGCTGATAGAGAGCACGACTTGCGCCACTTCACCATGTAGAACTTACCTAGAGAAGAGTGTTGCACTTTAGTCCATTGGAGTCACTACCATCAATCCATCCAAATCTATAGAGCCTCAACTATTACCATATGTTGATCTAGAGTTGGAATAGGTGCCTTCACATGACTTGCAAACCTATATGATCAAAATTATGAATGAACTAGGGGACAAGCACCATGTTAGTACCATATTTGTTCCTGACCCGATTTGAAGGTTAATCATGGTTATAAGGCTGAGATTTAGCAAGTTGAAGGAATAATTCGAGCTTCCAGTGCCTTTGAGTGGTCAAAATTCATTTTATGTCGAAGCATATTGAAGAAATGGTGAGAAATCATACTCTATATGTGCCTAAGGCAAGTTTTTAGCACTCGGGTGCTTATCGAAAGTCCAAAGGGGGCTTGTCGTACATGAAAGGAGACTAAGTCTATTTTCCATGGAGCTTACCACAAGACATCGGCCTAAAATCACAACATTAACAATTTTTCAGACACTGAAAGATCGACGGATCAAATCTCATTGTGTGCCCACTTTCAAATCAATGGTCGAGATTGTCCCTTTGTCGGAGTCACATTTGGATCCAAGCCTCAAGCACTCTAATGGTGCACCTCCGATGGATGGTCTAGATTTCATCGTGCCATCAACCATGTCTCGAGAGATCAACGATGCAGATTTGATCCACGACCCCAGCGCACCAACTCAACATTACATGTAGTATGCCTATAGGGAACTTGTCAATCCAATCGACGACTTCCACATGGACATGTGAGTCCCACCAAATGCCTAGTTAAATGTCTCAAAATTGGGTGACATGTATTCTACATGTCTACCACATCAGTGTCAGCGTAGACCAATGAGAAGGTGCCACATGTCCAGGGTGACATCAACATAATATTGTTGATGCCTTAGCCAACAAAATGGAAAAATGTTTGGATCCAAGACTCTCTGCCAAAAATAAACATTTTTATTTGGTCCCTAGCACATGGAAAAGTTTTAATAGGCAAAAACATGATGAAAAGAGGTTTCCACAGTCCCTTCAACTTCCCCCTTTACCAAACTAGTCAAGATACCATCCAACACCTCTTCTGGGATTGCCCCTTTTCTACAACAGCCTGGAACCTGGATTTTGGAGACCTGACACGAAAAATAAGATGGCCCTCTCATATAAATCCTTTCTTTTGAAATTGGGAAAAATTCTATCAGGTCACCTTTCGGGGAAAACCAATCTTCAAAAGATTGTGGAGGTCTCTCCCCAAGTACATCTGTTGGCAGATCTAGCTAGCAAGAAACAAACAAATCTTCCAGGGAAAAATATCCCTTCTCCAAAGTGTTGTTGGCAAGGCCAAAAATATTCTCTCAAAGGTAATGAACATTAAATCATTGAACACAGAAGATCCGTCCAACTAGAGTATCCCAAAAAAGGCTTGGATCACAAGTTTTAACCTTCATTCTGGTAAAAAATCTCATTCAGTGCAAAGATCGTGTTGGCAACTTCATACTCTCCATAGCATAGATGATTGGATCCAAAAGCAATGGGCTCATGCACTTTGTTTTGATGTTGCTTCAAAGGGAAACCTATGGTGCAGGGGGGGTTCTCTACGAACCCAGAGAAAAAATAATTTTAAATTACTACTGGAATATCGGGAAAGAAGCCAACAATAAAACAGAGGGTTATGCATTACTCAAAGGCCTCCAACTAGCAAAGACCTTCCAAATTTCCAATCTAAATGTTATAGGAGACTCCCAGACGGTCATAAGGATGATGGTCCAGGGAACAAACCCAAAAAATGTCAGCCTAAAAAAGAATAATTGATCGAATATGAGTAGACTCAAAGTCCCTCAAGCCAACATTCCTTCACATTCCGAGGGAAAAAAACACGACAGCAAAAAAATTGGCGAATGAAGCCATCGGGAAACCTCCTAGAACCTTAGGAGTGGATGGTGTTGAAGCCTTAGCCCCCTTAGCCTAATGTGATACATGCCCAAGAGCCAATGCGCAAAGGTTAAAGGAGGTGCTTAATGGAGCTCCAACGCAAAAGAGTACAGGTGGAGTAGGCACGTGGAACAAGGGGAGTAGGCCACCGACAGTGGGGAATGGTGGAGAAGATGGATGGCAAGTGTGATTTCGATGTCTCACCGGCCATGTACAGTCATGGTTAACATTTTATGTGACAACTTCATAATGGTTTCAGGTGGCCAGTTACTCTGTCCATTCGAGATCGTGGGAAAACAAGGGATGAAGGCTTTGACACAGATGGATCGTGTGTGCAGCATCCCAGACACGTAGGTGATTTTCCAATGGGGCATTAGGCCCAGACCCAAGCCCGTGGATATGAAGGCCTCAGGTACATCGCACCAAGTAGATTATGTAACCTTTATGTTTGACACGAACTCAGCATTGATCGTTACATGGGGGAATTTTGTCCAGTACTCGTCCTTGCACGGGAAAAGTCTATTTGTGGTTTTGGTAAGCCATTTTCGACCTGTTCTCCTCCTTAAATACTTAGGCTGCGCTTTATCGTTTGTCTATCATAGTTTCTCCTCCCAAAGTTTCTGGGCTCCCCATCGTTACTCCTTGATTCACCCACCACCTCGCCCTCTGCCTTGTCCTTGCTCCGCCTAGACCTTAACCCAGTGGTCTCTGTTGATTTTGGCTCCACCATTCATTTTCTCATTACACAGAAATCCCAATTCGTTGTAGCTTTGCGGCCTCCTTAGCATCTTGGACAATTCTCAGAGGAATCAAAGCGCACCAGAATTAGTACATATGAAAGGTGTCAAGGGCCTTCTTGTTGGCTCTATTCAGTTGGAACCCGAGGAGGAATGTGTGGGTTGCCAAAGGACGTGAGTTCAGGTTGATCTACTATCATGATACCACCAGATCTGGGTTAGAGAGGAGGATATCCATAAAAAAACATGTAGGTGTCACTGTGGGCACTATGAGTTCCTGATCACGCCCTTCGGGTTGACTAAATCACCACAACCTTTCAGTCATGCATGAACCATATCTTCAACAAACCATTGAAGAAATTTTTACTGGCATTCTTTGACGATCTTCTCATCTACAACACGATATGGGAGGAACACCTGAAGCATGTGAACGGGATTCTCACCATTATGGAAGGACAATCGCTTTTTTCTAAGGAGGAAAAATGTGAGTTCAGTTTGACAAATATTCTCTATCTAGGGAACATGATCGATGTTGAGGGAGTAAAGGTGCATCGGGAGAAGATCCAAACCATCTTATATTAGCCCACCCCAGGACACTCACAGATCTACGAGAATTCTTCGGGATATGTAGTTATTACAAGTGCTTTGTTAAAGGATTTTCACAATTGGCGGTGGCATTAACAAACCTCACCAAGCAGGGGGCATTCCGATGGTCAGAGGATGCATAGGTGGCGCTCAAAAAAATGAAGAGGGTCATGAATACTTTCCCATTATTGGAACTTCTAGATTTTACATAGCCTTTTGTATAGCTTTCGAGGGAAGGAAGCTAAGGGAGCCTGAGAGGCTCTACTCGATCTATGATAAGGAAATTTTGTCCATCATGCATGCATTGGCCAAATTAAAACAATACTTGGTAGGAGGACGCTTCGTGGTTCAGAATGACCACAACAACTTGAGATATTTATTGGAGTAGTGGAACCTGAATGAGAGACAAAAAAAAATGGGTGATTAAGGTATATGCATATGATTTCGACATTGAATATGTTAATGGGAAGAAAAATATAGTTGTTGGTGCCTTATACAGGAGACTTGCATCCTTCTCTATGACGGAGATCTCAATAGACTAGAAATCCATTCTATTGGAGAAATACTCCAAGAATACCTTCTCTTATGAGATGATGGATGGAATTATCCAGGATGACAAGTACAAGGTAGTAGATGACATCATCTACTACAAAGATATGATCTATATTGTCCCCGAGTCCACACTCAAGGACAATATTTTGAGGGAAGCACATGATGCACCACTGATGTGTATCTGAAAACCTATAGAACGGTTAGGGAGAGATTCTCATGGAAGGGTCTCCAAGGGAATGTACTTTGTCATACGAGGGAATGCATGAATTTCCCACAGAACAGGTTAGAGTTCACACATCCTGAATATTTTAAATATCATCAAAATATAATATGACCATATCCAAAAGTATCATATCCATGTTGTCCAAAAAAAACTGTCTAAATATATGCTTTATATATAAAAGACAAGCAATGTAAATCAAGCTTAAATGTGGAGTTGTGAAGTTTTATCCCTCTCCATCTACATGTATGATAAATCTAGAATTAAGACGAATGATACATCTAGACTTAAGATGGATCTAAGCTAATTTAGACTACTTTCCATCCATTCCACGAAAAAAAATCTGACAATAATCTAACCATAAACTGAGCATCGAATAGTTTGGAAAATATATGGACAAGGATTACTGGATTGTTCGCTGCAACTCCCCCGTCTATGAGATTAAAGCAGTTATGTGTATCAAAGTAATAAGGGGGAAGATATGTTGGAGCGGCTGAAGTTCCAATGCAGACATCGGACAAAACTACGTCTTTGCACGCATCGTCGTCCTCCTGCAAAGAGATTTATAACATACATTAACTGGATTTGGGATTAATGGCCCTGTTTACATCAGATGATACAAACTTTACCTCAAAAGTCGAGAAGATTATGGGATACTGTAATTTGATATCATATGCGGGAATCACAACGTTGGTAAGCGTCTCGTCTAATCTTTTATTCCCCAATTCATTTCTGATGATCTCGTGCAGGGGATGCCCAGAATATTGGGGCCCCATCAATTCCTTAATGATCCTACAAAGTTTCGCTGGCCATCGCCAAATGCCCCTGTCAATAATTCATTTAAAATTGATCATGTTTTTTTGTATATATAGAACATAGAGTTTGTAATAGACAATAAAAACTGTCACACAATTTTTGTGGGAAAACATTTTTCACCATTTATTCAGGGTTTTCTTCTTTCTCCAGATATTTAAATGGAGGATAGTACTGAGCATCAATGATAAGAGTGGTTGGTAATTCTCAAAAATTCGACCGTAACTTATGAAACCCTAACCCTGACCGTAACTTATGAAACCCTAACCCTAACTGTGGTGGAAGAATAAGAAAACAGTTACCGAAATAAAACTTACTCGGGTAGTGGTGGAAAAATAAGAGGACATTTATCCAAATAAAACTGAGTAATCATCCCTGAAGTAAACAACGGACGATTGTAGTCATCTGGAGCTGTTAACATAGCAGTTATCAGTCCTCCAGTGCTAGTGCCCGCGATGATGTCGAAATAATCAGCTATTCTTGCATCTTCACCGTCAAGCTTCTGTAAATAACACCCATTACTCAATTTAATCCATACAAAAGAATAATAAATCCATCACGAATATTTTTTGCAATCGACATATAATTTTACTTGGAGTTGATTCTCGAGTTCCTCGAGGATTGTTGCTGGAATGATCCCACGGACGCCTCCTCCGTCGATGCTCAGAATTGTGATCATATCTGCAACAATCTGCACACATACGTAACGAAGAAAGAATGAAATGAAGAGAACTAACGGAGTAAATATATAGTGTGGAAAAAAACTGGTTTAACTCGGG
>SNQJ01S0039490.1:0-15857 GCA_010110895.2 Picea sitchensis
TGGTTATCATGCAACTCAAATCCAAACATCAACTAGCTCTGATACCAATTGATCCGGCAGGATCTTTTCAATGATTATGGTTGAGTTTTAAACTTGCATGAATAATTTAACCATTTGAGAATTTAATGAAAGAATGAGGAAAGGAGAGGATTATATCAGTCAAATACACATATGCATATCTGAAAAGAATAATAAACAGCAAACCATAAGAACGCAGGTTGATAACGGAGTTCGGCACAATGTTTGCCTACATCTCCGGGCCTTTTTCCTGTGGGGGAGGCTTCTTTATTTCTTCTCAAGTTCTCAAAATTACATCTCAGCAATGCCTATTGGCTACAAGACTGATCTGGTCTTGTTGTCCCAGATCTCAAGAACCCTGCAAAAGAAACGGCATGCAAAACTAATGCTCCAAGCTCCCAGAAACGATCCGACATCGTTTCCACCTCAAAGGCTTCCCTGCATCAAACTGGTTTTGGCTTGGCTTTCCTTCAGCATAACTCTGCTCTGAATGACCCTCCTTGGCCTCAAATAGGCTTGGTTTATATAGCAAGGGAGTTGGTTTCACATCCCCAACTTCCTCCAAGAATCTGGCCTCCAAAAATGCCCAATATCCCCCAAAAATGGAGTAAATCTGCTAATAATAGGCATGTTAATTTAAAAAAATCAAAACTGTTATGTAAAAACCCACTTTAAAACAAAAATTGGGCGCTAGCCCCCCGATCGGCGCGCTCCTAGTCACATGGGGCCTCCACATGGCCACGCGCTGGTCCTATCCCGGCGCTATCCCTGGTCGTATGGTGAATTCATGGGCCATAGGGCCACGGCCCAACTGTTTAAACCCCGCCTGTGGATATACCCCGAGTCATATGGCGCGCATATAGAACCACGGGCCATGCATTGACACCCGCCCGCGCGTTGTATGGAACTGGGCCCCCGTGGTCATATGTTACGGTCCTGTGTGTTGGCGATATCACCGAGGGCGGGGGCTAGGCCCCGACCCTTTTTCCCGCCAACGAAAACTCCGAATAAACTCAAATGTTTTTCGCGCCGTTTGGTTAACAAGAATCACCCCACGGACTTCCGGTTAGCCTGACTACGCCGGTCCTTTGCCTGCCCGGAGGTCGCGGGTTCGACCCCCGGCGCTTCCAAACCAATGTTTTTTAACATACAACCAACGAACCAATAATGGGGTGCCATGTGGCAGCCCTTGACTGGGCCACGTGGCACCCTTACCAACCAATCGAAACGTGCCACGTGTTGGCCTGTCATTGGCCCACGTGTGTGCCACATCAGCCCGCCGTACGCCACCTGTCAATTTTCCGTACTGCCACGTTACTTGCCGCGTCAGCTTGCCGTACGACCTGTCATCTGCCGCGTCAACATGCCACGTCACTGGATGACGTCAGCCTGCCACGTGTCACCCTGTGAGTGGTGACACGTGTCACCTCCGTACTGGTCCAACCGTACGCCGAAAAAGCCAAATTCACCTGACACGTGTCGCATCCTGATGATGCCACGTGTCCTCTGTACGGTCTACCACGTGTCACCTTTTGAAGCTGCCACGTCAGCTGTACGGCCCTGCCACGTGGACTGTACGGACTGTACAGTCATCCCCCTTTTTTGCCTGTTTGCCTTTTCGGACAGAACGCGATATCTTCTCCATACGGACTCCGTTTGATGAAGTAAATATACCACCGGAATCAGGAAGACGAGACAGACGCAATGGCACCGGTTTCGTTGCATTCCGAGCACTTTCATTTTTGAGCATTTTTCAAGCCCTATCAGGCTTCTGGATCCGTTTTCGGATCATTTGCATAATCACAAGAGAAATGAAGCTGGGTTTTTATCTAAATAATACAAAAATGGTGGCCAGTACAAATTATTGACAGTGTTGCATGTACCTAGAGGAATGTGAATATATCACTGATCATAGCTAATACCATGAGCTTTGATTGATTTAAATGCTACAGATGGAAGATACTCACAAGCTTTTCCCTCGTGTGAAAAATTATCCCAGAGCATTGATCTCATCCAAATTCCCCTAAAATGGCCACAAATCTCCCCAAAGGGATCTGCGAGCTTGATGGTGAAGAGTGGGATTTTTGCTTTTACCAATAACTAAACGATCAAGAGAACCTATTGATCTGTCTCACTTTGTTGAGTGACACATATCCTTAGTGATACGTTTGCCCCTTCTCACAGGAGAAAAGATAATCCTACCCCAGTCACTCCCAAGGTCTGCAATGGCCACAAATATAAGAAAAGTTCAGACTTTGAAGAAAAGCAAGGAATCCAGAATTATTATGACCTAGTTATTGATGTATAGAGTGTTATTTTGAATAGAAATTAACATAAATAGTAATAGTCATGATAAGCTCTCATATAATGTCAATTGGGTGTAGCTTGGATGGTTGTGAGGAATTGTTATCCTCTCCACCCTAGTTCAATTCTCGTAATGATAATGTCAATTGGGTGTAGCTTGGATGGTTGTGAGGAATTGTTATCCTCTCCACCCTAGTTCAATTCCCGTAATGATATGAATAAAACTCAAAAATGAGTACGCTGTAATGGCTTCGAGCCTATATGTATTGGAAAGTGTCTTTGATTCAAAATTGAATAGCAAGGCAACTGCTATTTCCAGAAAAACCCTTTAAAAAAATTCTCATATAAAACTCTAAAAAAAACAAGCAATCCAGTGGAAGAGCAAATATATTTTCTTCAACATATTGTTCAAAAAATGCCATATTCCTGCGGATTGAGTCAAAACAAACTAAACAAAACATAATTAAGCAATGAAATTGAGTTGCATGGTATCTGCTAATTCACTTCATATGAAATTGTTTAAAACTGAAGTCTCTAATCTATATCATGGTCATGGTGATTCCCAATAGCGGGGAAATGGTCTAATCAAACCGATATTTATAAGAGAGATTCCTCCTTGCATTCCTCATGAATAAGCCATAGGAAGAGAGAATTTCCACCTCGGTCCTCTCATTATTTCCTTTAAAAAGGTAGCCATGGTCCTAACATACTTTTCTTACTATCTGCTAGGTCATGAATTTCCATAAGATTTCCTTGTAGGACAAAATAAAAATGGTAAAGGTGAGTTCTTGGAGCCAAAGTGGTGCTTTATCGGGACAACAAGTATCAGATGTCAGAAAAATGGCATTATGTGCTTTGTCCTATTTGTCCCTAGAGCATGTCCTCAAAGATACCTCATATTGTAGATATTGTCTAAGGTTGTGCATCTTTGGTCCTCATGCATAGAGTGATCCTGGTCCTTTTAGTTTGATGTAAAAGAGAAATTAAATAGCAATTAATTGATGTCCATGATGTTAAGGTTATATTTAGGATAATAAATGAAACTAATGGATGAGAGAGAAAATATAAAATAAAATGATGATAAAAATGAAAAATCAAACAAAAAAGTGTACACCACTCATCCAAGAAAGCAACATCCTTAATTGACTCAATAAAAAAGGCAAGCAACCCCAAAATCTTATTTTTGTTCATGTGTTCATATTGTGTACATGCAACATGAGCTTTGCATTCTTTCTATACATTGTTTGCATATCTTGGTAATCTTTAAGTCGACATGGAATATTTTAGCATAAAAAAAGTGTACACCACCCCTCTAGGAAAGCAACACCCTTCATTGGCTCAATAAAGAAGGCAGGCATCTCCAAAATCTACTTTTTGTTCATGTGTTCATATTGTGTACATGCAACATGAGCTTTGCATACTTTCTATACATTGTTTGCATATCTTGGTAATCTTTAAGTCAACATGGAATATGTTAGCATCAAGAAATAGGGAAATTTCAAGAGAAGTGATCCAGAGAAAGTAGTTATTATTGAATTTCCATTAGAGCTGCAATGACCTCTTGTATGTATGCATGGAATTCTAAAAATTAAAGGGTGCCTTGCAAATTTAAAATAAGGTTGATAACAAAAGTTTCTTTTGTTTCAACTTTTAAGTTTCTATTGATATTTCTGGTTTCATGGTTTGTAAGTTTCTATTGAATCCCTTGTGATCTTAAAATTAGATTATTATTATTATTATTAATACAAAGAATGTGTGCCAACATACATTAATAGAGAATTTGTGAACTTTGTGATGTGTTCAAAACACTTTCATGAAAGAAGACTGGGATAAGACAATTGGTAGGAAGTTATAACCATAGAGATTGGTGTAGATTGATATCAACGAACTTTCCTTATTTTTTTTTAAGAAGTGAGGCAAAGCCAAAACAATCACCTTGTCTATTCTTGGAACTCAGTTACAAAAAGATAGGAAGGAATTCAACTTTCAAGCAAGGATAAAAGGAAGCATTTGATAGTATGCAAGGGATAGAATTTGTTTTGCAGCCAAAGGGCTAAAGCTTCATTGGAGCCAAATGGACCATTGTAATTGTTGAAGACCTAGGAGATTATCTTCTAGATTCACTACTCTACTTGCAGAATTTGGTCTTCTTTGTTTTGTTGAAGACCTGTGAGTCTATCTTTTGGATTCACCTCCACTCTACTTGCAAAATCTGTTCTTCTTAGTTTTTTATATTTTCATGTTTCCTACAACACCCGTCTTCATATTCATTTATGCAGTTTATTAAGTAGCTTCCTCTATTATTCATAGTCATAAGTTATAAGCTATGATCATTTATATGTAATATCAGTTATATATTATCTCTTTGCATTTCTATGATGTAGGCTTATGCAATACTCGAGTTTGTCAAAGGATTCAGAACATGTTATTTACAACTTATGATATTTATTATAGATCTCTATTATGAGATGAATCTCTTTGCATTTGTTCAATTTAGTTGAAACTGAATTATATATCTTATGAATGAACTTAAAACGCTAGATTCATTTGTCGAATACCCAATACATTATCTAGCTAATCAATAAATGTCTAAGAGGATGAAACTTTGTTTTCTATAGCATGCCTGAGTCTTTTATCACATCTAGAATTTCCTAACGATGATTTTGATAACAATTGTGTTGCTTCTTTATTCCCATATTTGTGTATATTTATATGTACAAAACAAAGATGCAGTGAAAGTATGGATGATAGAAAATCAGATGAAGCTCTTGAAAGCAAGCTTTGTTAGTGTCTCCTAGGCGTTAGCAAATTACGCATGACTTAAATCTTGGCTAAATCAGCATGCACATTGTTCCCACCCGCCATATATCTTAGATATTGAATTATTCACATGTTAAATGAAATTTTTCTAGATTAGCACGGGGTGCTTAGCACTTACTAAAGGGCGCTTGGCACTTACCAAATGTTTTTAGATGCTCCTCTCAGGTTCTACTAAAGATGAGAATATTGTCCAAAACACACGACCACAAATTAATTGGTGAATGGCTGCAAGATATCATCCTTCATTCTCATGAACACTATTAGGGCATTGGTCAAGTCGAAAGACATGACTAACTACTTGAAGAGACCTTCTTTAACTTGAAGGTTTTTTTCCACACACTTGTTTTCTCAATTGGCACTCAATGATATCCCGACTTTAAATCAATCTTATTGAAAAACTTTGCACCCTTTAGTTGATCAAGAATATCATCAATATAGGGGATTAGATATCGATTCTTGATTGTGATTTTGTTCAAGGCTATGTAATCAATACAGAGTCACCACGTCTCATCCTTCTTATGAACTAGAATAATGAGACTCCTACCAAGTGTAGATCTTGGTCGAATGTGGCCCTTTTGTATTATCTCTCAAATCTAGTGTTTTATCTCCTCATTCCCTAGAAGAGAGCATATATATACTAGGCTTTTAGGTAGAAGGGCACTGAATATCAAATCATACCCATGTAGATGAGGCAAAGATATATCTGTATATTTCCAGCATCTTGTTGACTTGCTTCTATCATTTAGATAGACCCCTTGCAAACTTCTTAGCAATCACAATGATCTTCCAATTGTCTTCCAACCAAACCATGAAACAAACAAATATCTCAATCTAAGATATTTACTTCCTACACTGCTTAGCTCTTACCAATGAGGCTACAGTGGTTGGGGTTACCTCTGGTACCCTATAGCACTAACCTCCCAAAATAACAATGACACTACAGGGTCTAGACTCGTAAACAACATAAATCTTCCAAATATATGGTTGTCCTAAAAGAACTTTACAAACTTCAAACTTGACAACATCACATCCCACTTCATATTTGAAATCCTCGATCTCATAGTGCAAGCAATATTGATGATTGACATGGATATCTCATCCCTAGCTTAGCCAACCAATGGTGTATGGCTAGGGATGTGGTGTTGTCATCCTCAACTTCTTGACAACCTTTACCAAGATCAAGTTCTAGTTGTTGTTGTCAACAATGGAATGTAGCAAAATTCCCTTTACCCACATACGTGAGTGGAAGAAAGTGGTGATACGAGTACCATTATTATTCAAAAAATATCTTAAAAAACCTCTTAAAACTCCCCTATAAAAACATTACTACATCAATAATAATAAATTTAAAAATAGTTTTGGAAAAAAAAAATAATGATATTCCTAAACCATTTTTCAAAAAATTATTAAAAAAATCCATAAAACACACCTTTGAAAAATGAAAATTTTTAAAATTCTCACCAATTAAATAATTATCTAATTGTAAACTATTGATTAACAAGAAATTGGAGCACATTAACAATACACCATTTAAAACTTTACCATCATTAATATAATTAAACCCTAGATCTTAGTGAACAATGACATAATTTCCCTACCACATCTACACACGCATCAATAATGTGATGTTTAAATCCATACCTTACCACCACATCAACTCACCACAACACGATGGTTTAAAATTATGTATTAGTTAGTTTATTAGCCATGACGTGATTAGATGGCAATTTAACTTGGAGAAATTTGGTACCATGCAATTTTATATAAACCGATATGTGTTTGATGATTGAAGTGACAACATTATTCAGAGAGATGGTTTATTGGGTTGATTAGTGGTTAGAGTGTATCCTTCCCTTAAATATGTGAAATATGCAAATTAAAAATATAGTGTGTTATTTTTAATTCAAATTATTATTATAAAATAATTAATTATTAAATTAGCAGCTACCCCTCCTCACCCATTTGAGTAGATATGCAAATTACATGTCTGCTAAGCTAAACCATTGAGTAGATATGCAAATCACATGTATGATAGGACAAACCAAATCTTTCAATATTATTGTATTTACCTCCATTTTTCATGCTTAATATAAATAATCGTAATGTATTTAGTATGAAAACTTTGCATACATTCAATTTATAACCTACATTATCCATTATGTGAGCATTTTC
This sequence comes from Picea sitchensis, assembly GCA_010110895.2. Lineage (NCBI taxonomy): Eukaryota > Viridiplantae > Streptophyta > Pinopsida > Pinales > Pinaceae > Picea > Picea sitchensis. The sequence continues at coordinate 7,315 of SNQJ01S0039490.1, forward strand.
TTTATATAATATTTTTTAGTTTTGTATTTGTTTTTTTAATTATTGTTTATAACCTACATTATCCATTATGTGAGCATTTTCTTTATATAATATTTTTTTTTAGTTTTGTATTTGTTTTTTTAACTGTTGTTTTTTATTGTTTTTTAATTATTGTTTCTTATATATAGTAATTATACATAGTAACTATTTATACGTGGTGAAATAGAAACTATAATAAAGTATATTAGCATGAATATTTACAAAAATATAGTTACTAAAAAAAATTAAAAAATCTCATTTTTTTTTAGAGGTTATATCTAGTTGTTATTTATATTTTTAAATTAAAACTGATAATTTTATATTTATATTTTTTTAAGGTTAAAATTACAACTTGTTTTAAACTACAACTTTAACAATTGGTATCGTCCTAATTAAAACCATAACATCAATCCTTGAATCGAAAAGTAGTACTCCTAGAATTACTCATTTTCTTTTTCTAGCATTAAAACTACAATTTGTTTGAAATCGTAGTCATCAATAATTGGTATTGTTGCAACCGAAAACTTAAAATCAAACCTTGAATTGAAAAGTAAAAGTGGTTCTCCCAATAACACCTCATTTTTTTTTAGGTTAAAATTACAACTTGTTTGAAGTTGTATCCTTAAAAATTAATACTCTTATAACCAAAACCTTAAAATCAAAGCATAAAGTGAAAAGTAACACTTCAAAAATCACCCATTTTTAAGATTAAAATTGCAATATTATTAAAACCGTGACCCATATATATAGCAACTATATATATATATATATATATATATATATATAATTTAAAAAAAATTAATATATATATATATATATTAAAACTATAAAAAAATGTTTAAAATAACATTTAAAACAAAATCAAAAAAATCTAATTTAAAAAATAACAAAAATAACTATCCATTATTCCAATTAAAAAAAATATACCAATTATAGTTTAAAAAAAGTTCAAAGTTATTTGAAAATTTTCATATATTCATATTAAAAAAATTGTTTGGAATATATATATATATGAGTGGGTTTTTTTATAACATTATTTTTTGTTGTTTTAAATGAAAGGTGAGAGAAGTGTGGTAAGTTTTTTTTATTTGTGCAATAATTATTTTATTTTAATAGTATTTTTATTTTTTTAATTTAACTTTTTTATGGATTTGTGAGGGATTTTTTTTTTTTCTGTAATAATTTCAACTTTTGGGTCATGTAGTTTCAATAATGTTGCAATTATAACTTTAAAAGGGGTGATTATGGGAGCATCATTTTGCAATCCGGTGTTGATTTTAAGGTTTTTTAGAGAAGTAGTCACGATTGTGAAGGTAGTGAAGTTTCAAACAGGATTTACATGTTTCTGGAAAAAATGAAGCGTTATTAGAATTACCAATTTTACTCAATTTTGCGGTTTGATTTTAATGTTTTGGTTGCAACAATACCTATTGTCAGACCCTAGCAGTTGTATGTTAACTTTGAAAGATAAGGCATGATTTTCAATTGGTGGGTTGATTTTTAAGGTTTTGGTTGTAATGACTAATTTTTAAGGCTATAGTTTCAAACAAGGTGTTTTAACCTCAAAAAAAAAGGTGATGTTGTGAATTTTCCTTTTTCGTTGAGGGGTTGATTTTAGGTTTTGGGCATATGATACCAATAGTTGAATATAGTTTCTAATAATTTGTATTGGTACAATGAAAAAAAGGATGAATCTATGAGCACCACTTTTGGATTGAGGGGTTAATTTTGGTGTTTTGACAAAAATAGGGTGTTAATTTTGGTGTTTTTGATCCAAAAATATGGGTTCTTAGGGTTAGAGTTCTTGTACCACTTTTGGATCCAAGGGTTATTTTTGGTGTTTTTTACCCAAAAATATGGGCTTTTAGGGATATAGTTCTTTTTTTGAGGTCACAGTTCTCATCAAGTTCGTAATTGTGTTCAATGCATAATGAGAATTTCTCATCCATTGAAATACCAAAATGATGAATATTTACTTGTATATGTATATGGTTTAGGTCAAATGGTTAGATTTGTCAATTTTGAAAATTTTTGAATACATTAGTTTGAACTAGAAAGACTTAATGTGAATGCCTGAGATACCAAGCTTTAGTGTTGATGTGTAGTTATAGAAAAGGAAATCAAAGATTATAACGACCATAACGCTAGGGATTTCACATAGAGTAAATCAAGATTATCTTAGAATTAGGAGAATTTATGTGTTACTCGATATATAGAATGGGAAGATACATATACATTACATCAACAACCCTCAATATATAGGATTCATGTTGCAAAAGCACATTGAAAGAATACAAAAAACAACCCAGAAGACTAAGTACGCTTTAATTATTTCAAGCCAAACACATTCAAAGTTGTATCCCACACCCTTGAACACATAATTTATATTGCACAACCAATGCACATTCCATACTTATGATCTCTAACTTGTTATAATAGTCAATATTTAAGGTTTTGGTTGTAATGATACTAATTTTTAAGGTCATTGTTTCAAACATGTTGTTTTAACCTCGAAAAAAAAGAGGTGATTTTGGGAGCACCACTTTTCGATTCGAGGGTTGATTTTAAGGTTTTAGTTGTAACGATACCAATTGGTAAGGCCATGGTTTCTAATAATTTGTAATTTTAATTCCAAAAAAAGATGAATCTAGGAGCACCCCTTTTGGATTGAGGGGTTAATTTTGGTGTTTTTGATCAAAAAATATGGGTTCTTAGGGTTAGAGTTCTTGTACCACTTTTGTATTCAAGGGTTATTTTTGGTGTTTTTTACCAAAATTATGGGATTATTTCTTTTCCAAGGGAAAATTGGCAAAACTTCTTTATCTTCTTCAAAATGTCTAGATGGAGGGTAGCTCAACAACTAGTGACAATCGCAATTGTAACCTAGCTAGATTCAACTAGACTTGAACCTCAACCAAACTATAACAAGAGACCTCATGACAAATTCTACCTTGAAATAGTCCATTTGAACCAATTGATCGCACCCACTAGGCTTGACATTAGTTGCACATGCCCCAAAAAATACATAATATGTTTCAACATAACTTCACATTCTAATTACATTTCATGGTGAACATGACCAACCCATAGTGCATGAATTTCACAAAATATTTCACCACTTAGTTTGAGTGCCTAGAGTACACCATCATATACGTTGATGGAACATAAGGGACTTACTTGATGTTGCACAAATATGTATCCAATGAAGAAGCCTATAATTAGCTATAAAGATTGTATTGTAAGGTTAACCTAGAAGTCACAAACAAAAAACATGAATAATAGTTTCACTCTCCATTCTTATTATCTCAAACTATATCATTATAGAGTCATTTGTCATCAAAGTTTATGCTTACATTCCTTTAATCGTAGACACTTGTTATGAAATTGGTATTGAGCTCCATCACTCTGGTGGGAAAAATACAAAGTGACTCAATTAAAAAGAGGATTAGACATTTCACTTAGATGCATTTTGTGAGATTGGATTTATGTGAGTGTGGACACTTTATTTGACCATTTTTTGATTCACCTTCATGAATGTTATCACACAAGTTGTAGGTTGGGAAAATCCAAACCCAAACCATAATATGGCGACAACTAAGAGAACACCTACCCACTGTCACCTTAGGTATGTATTCTCGTCACTTTAGAGATGAAGTAATCACCTCAAGGGGGTAATCCTGGGTGACCCTAGGGAAAATTAGATGGAAGATGAAGATATGATGAAGTTCCCCCCTATAGGTCAATGATGGAAGGTAAAAAGGGCTTGAAAAAAGTATTATATATGGTGGAATATGTACCACAGTATAGAAGACCTACCAAGAAGTGATTGTACCTGCCCAAGACACAAGGAAAATAGAGATACAAGCCCAATAATGTGTTGTAAAGGAAAGTTAAGCTTGTTGTCCCTAATTGCAGCAATAAACAATATTATATATCAGCGACAAAGAGTAATAAGAGCTGCAAATGAAGTTTCTAAAATTCTAGTTAAGGATGCAAGAGACAAGCTAGAAAAATGACTAGTTTAACTCAAGTATCGATGAATGAAACTTTAGCAACAAGATAAGGTTTTCATAAAGAAGTATTTCAGAGATAATTATCAGCCTTATGGCTGTAGAAAAAAAGTTGTTACAAAAAGGAAATCAACCACCAAAACTTTCCAAAAATTGACCTAAAAGGTGCACTGAGATTGATAGATTATAGGGGCAAACTTCTAGCAATTGTTTACAGTTGGTTTGTGAGTTATCAAGATATTTGTATTAGGGTTTCTGCAGGCCTAATGGATGTAGATTAAAATTCATAATAGAAGCAAGAAGCACTTAGAAAAATGAGACGTCGTAGTGGCTCAACCAAGCATATAGAGCATAGAATTGATTCCAATTTAGACAATCTCAAAATCTCGAGTTTTCATGTTAACCAATGAAATATTTTATTTCTCCAATTCAATTAGATTAGTGCCTTTAGCTATTGGGTTATGGAGTCAAATAAAGAGTAATCTAGCAATGTTATCTCCTTGGGGGTGTCAGCCATTTTACTCCCTAAGGAAAGCAAGGCTAACTAGGAAGTACTAAGAGGGTGTAAACCATTTTACTTCTCCTAGTAAAACCTTATGCAAACCCTTATACTCTCTAAGAAGTCTAGAAAATTACACTTGTAACCAAGCAATGAAACAACAATAAGATGGATTCCTTACCTAGTCCAAGCAATAACACGATGAACCTTCTTTTACCAAGATAATCCACCACAAATGAAAGAGAATAGCTCCAAGAGAGGTAGTGTGCTACTTCTTCCACCAATAGCACAAAGAAACCATAACAAAAGCGCAAGAGAGAGAGAGAGATTTCCCAAAGAGGGTGCAAATTTCAGCTAGGAGACTTCTCACAATGGGAGAGTTATGATGAAAAATGAAATAGAGATGATCTCCATTTATACAAATCTTCTATACATGGTTTGTACACAAAACTTAGGGTAAAACACAAGATAAGGGGTCAACAACCATTATCTTTCCCCTTTACAAAAATATTATTATTTAATTCATATTTTACACATAAAAGAAACCCTAGAAACATGATGTCACCCTCTTTTGGGAAACATTTGGAACTTTTGGTCAAGTCATTGAGTTGGAGAAGGAAAGGATAGGCCTCCAAAGGCCAATAGTATTCAACCAAGGTGTTTCTTCCACGATCCATGGGCCTCTCCATTCAAAACGTGCCAAGTGTCCATCATCACCACCAAACCATAGCCTTAAGTGATGTCAAGCCCCCCAAAAGGTGTCATGTTTCCCCTTTCAAGCAGGTCATTTGGCATGTAGGGGGTGGGAAAGATCCTCCAAGGTGTCCTATAGGCCTCGAAAGGAATTTCATCGTCATGCAAAGTGTGGTCCCTTAGCATCTAACCTGTGGACTTCAAACCCGGAATCCCAAGCTAGGCTTGTTCTTCCAAAATTGTCCACCAACTAGGTCCTACAAAGACGAATGGATATGTCGTCCAAGGATCTCGATTCAAATGCATCATGATGAGTAAATAAAATCAATAAAAGAGTCATCTAAGCATGTACATGCAAAACACATCATAAAAATAAATGAATGCTCAAAGACCCTATGCAATTTTCCAAGCTTAGGTATGGGAGGGTTGACAAAACAACCTATTGGGTGAATCATACCTAAAGTTTAGGGGTGTTTCCTGAGGGGACCTATTTCTAAGACATGTGGATGAGGTTTAATGGATGGGTAGAATACTTTTGGGCATGGGGTTCATGACATACAATGGGTTGTAGTGTCTCACTTATGGGTGCCTTTGTAGAGGGTGTGTTGCACCTTCGTTTTCAATGCAACCTTTTTCCAAGGCCATTTATTACCTTTTATTATTTTAAGATGTTTCAAGGTTGAATCCAAGGTGGGGATTCTACCTAAGCATGCAAAATGTTTCCCACCTTGACTCTACGTTGGTCACATCATGCTTCCCCAAGTTGAACACATGTGTGGGGCTTCTATCTAAGAATTAAAAGCAATGCCCACACATGCTCCACCTTGGTTGGCATTTTATTAATTATTTTTCACGGGTCCCATCAATTTCTTACGAGAGGCATTTCATTGTCCCATGGATCCTTGGGAGAGCATCTAGAATGTTAATGTTTGGATTTTATCTTTTTCTGGCTACAAGCCTCTGAACCTTCAACCCCTTCTTCCCATGAAATGAGGGACAACCCCTTCTTGAGTCAATACACCCGAAAATCCCAAAAGGTAAGGAGATGAGGGGGTGAAATGTGGAAAGTAACAAGTATGGTCAGGAATGGCCCAATGACTAGTCAAGAGGACCTCCCAGTAGAAAACCTATCCCCAAGGGTGACCCACTTACTAGGGAAAAATGTCAACCACCAAAGTGAAATAGGGAAAATAGCATAATTTCCAAGAAAATGTTACATAATCAAAAGTAGTAATAGATGCAACAAACTCAAATGCATCAAATATTGAAATGACACTCACCATAATAACTAGCTTGTACCTCATGGAGCAACACCCAATGTCTTCCAGAGGCCAGGTGATGTGTTGGATACTTTCGTAATGAACCTGGAGTTGTGGTGGTGATTTGCGTATCTGTTTTTGAAAGTAGAAACTATTATTCAAGTTGTCTCTTGGTACTCCATGTCTGCAACCTAAGGGCTTCGATACATCATCTCCTTAATTATCCCTAGGATTGGGGATAACATATGGATCCTACTTGGGGACATGTACTCATCATAGAGTGCATGAGAAACACAACATCTCCTAGTGGACCTGTGCCTACAATGAAACATAACACTGTAAAATCTAGGGTGGTTCTTTCACCCTTTGTCCATATACAATCAAAACTAAAAATGAAAATTAATCTAGAATTTTTTTTTTTGCATTTTTTCAAAAATTTATAAACTAAACATGAAATCAATAATTCAAGTAAATCAAAATGAAATGCAACTAAAATACCATGAGAAATCAAAATGCAAATGTGGGAAATCAAAATGACCTACCTACTTACCTCAGGCCATAAAGATCATGTGATAGGTGATGTCAAGTGAAGTCATACAACCAGTGCAACCATTTGTCCATTACTTCATCAAGGTATCTCCCCCTGTGCCTAATAATGTAATACCAGAAAGATAAGTCAAGTGCATAATAATCATTAAAATAAATAGACATATAATCAATCATGAAAAGAAATTGAAGGAGATGGGTGGGAGGGAGTAAATCTTGTTGGAAAGAGAAATCATCAGCCTCATCATCCTGCCTGAAAGTGTAGCCACAAGCATGATCAATCCATCTCTGAAGAGGGATACCATATGTAGACAATGACCCATCTTCATATTCACTTATAAAATCACTACTCCTTGAAGGCTGAGAAAGGATAAGAGATCTCAAGAAAACCTTATGATTCCCCAGAGAAGAGGAAACAAGATAAGAGAGGACCTGAGGTCCTAAGAAGGATTATTTTCCCTCATCCAAAACATGCTTCTTCTTCATATGTAAATCCTTTCGAAGGGACCTATGTTAAAATTTTGATATTCTTGTTTAACCATAGACAATGTCACATCATTGTCACCCAACCATAAGCACTTACACATGCCACCCCCGAGCACAATAACCTTTTCTTAGATAGAATGATTCTGGAAAGTCCACTCTAGAACCAAAAGATAAACCCTAACCAGAAACACCACTACTGCAGCAACATCAAAATACCAAGAGAATGTACCTCTACTAAAAGAAGTGTACCTTTACCAAGAGAAGTGCACAAGAGAGATACCAGAAAGACTGAAAATACTCCACGACAATTGTTGCACTACTCTCTCCAGACTTGTGCCTCCTTCTGCTGCAGTTGTTTCTCCTTAGACTTATGCACTAGCTGAGTGAGTGAGTGAGTGAGTGAGTGTACAAATTATCTAAGACGCCTCCTTATTTATACTAGCCTCTCCAAGTGACTTTTCCAGGTGGGTCTGACTTCTCTTTCTCGGGCCTTCTATTTCTTTATTATTATTCTCCTTGGTCTGGCTTCTCTTCTAGGGTAATTCCACATCTATTTAATGGTTCTCTTGCTTCCAGAATATTCTACTCTAAGTACAAAGTTTATGATCGAGGTTAATACCTACCGCAACTACCAAAACATCAACACTCTCTCTTAGCTAGGGAGGTATTAACTAATATGTTTTTCATGTAATGGTCTCAATCACATACATCCATTTCACATGGCATGGGCAAGACTGACATGGTATTGAAAACTAGTCTACAAGTAGCATCACCATAGCCACACGGGCTATCTAATGATCAAAACAGATCCTGTCACAAGTATCACCATTATAGCTACACATGCTTTGTCATAGTCACACATAGACTCTATGTTGGTCATGTCACAATCATGCATTTGGGGCCTGTTATCCCCGATATCTAGGGATAACTAGGAGATCATGTCTCGAGGCCCACATGGTCCTAGACATGGAGTACAAGAGAAGATTGACTTGAGCATGGCCCTTGAGGGCCCATCTTTTCTTCTTCTCAGCC
>SNQJ01S0039490.1:27322-68522 GCA_010110895.2 Picea sitchensis
GCTTTAGTTCGAAAATAGAACTAGACTTAAGACTTCAGTTGCAACTCAACATTACACTTTAGTTCTAAAATAGAACTAGACTTAAGACTTCAGTTACAACTCAACATTACACTTTATTTCTAAAACAGAACTAGACTTAAGACTTTAGTTACAACTCGACATTACACTTTAGTTCTAAAATAGAACTAGACTTAAGACTTCAGTTGCAACTCAACATTACACTTTAGTTCTAAAATAGAACTAGACTTGAGACTTTAATTACAACTCAACATTACACTTTAGTTCTAAAATAGAACTAGACTTGAGACTTCAGTTACAACTCGACTCTTTACAAGGCAATTCCAAATTCTCTTCATGGTGGATAATGTTACAGGTGCCAACACACTAGATCAATACATTTATATCATTTGCACTATTAGGAATATCGTTTGTTTCTAGCTCATAGGAATTTTATATTCAACCAAAATTTTTCTATATGCCTTGACTTTTGCTCATGGATCACAAGGTTTGACTAGGCTCACAGAGGTTGTATGTTCCCCCTAACTTTTTCACTAGTCTATCTATGCTCATAGAGGTTGTACGTTCCCCATGAATTTTGTACTAGACTATCTATGCTCACAGAGGTTGTACATTCCCCCTGACTTTTTCATTAGACTCACATAGCATCTCGTTCATCCTGACTTTTGGTTTGACTCACAGAGGTTGTACGTTCCCCCTGGATTTTTTCAATACCTCACAAGACTGGTTGATTCTCCAAATCTCCCTGGATAGCCTCAGGTTGGTCCATATGGCCTCTCATTGGAGAATGATTGTCGATGCTGCCAAATTTAACAAGAAACAGGTCATCCAAATATAACAGTAATATCACCAGTCCATTATCTTCAAGTAAAGGTTGGTAACTTCTTTAATCTTGGTAAATCCCAAGCTCATCAGAAAGTTGTCAATTCTACGATACCATGCCCTGGGTGATTTCTTCAATCCATACAAGGCTTTCTTTAACCTTCACACATGTGATTGTCTGTCATGTGTCTCAAACCCGTGTGTCTTCTCAACATATACTTCCTCTTCTACTACACCATTCATAAAAGTTGTCTTCATGTCCATCTGGTGTACCTTCCATTTCAATACTGCAACTATCGCCAATATATATCTAATCGAAGTGTATCTTGCCACAGGAGAAAATGTCTCCTCATAATATATTACTTCTTTCTAAGAGAACCCATGAGAAATAAATCTTTCCTTGTACTTATCGATACTTCCATTTGTTGAATGTTTCATCTTGTAGATCCATTTGGAACTCACAATTGATTTCTCTTTCGGTCTCGGAGCCACATCCCAAAAATAATTCTTAATGATGGACTGGTATTCCTCAATCATGGCATCCTTCCATACTTTATTCTTTGTAACCTCTTCATAATAGGTAGGATCAACATCAATGATATCACATAACAATGCCACATAACTGGAATATGGTCGAGGTTTCTTGCTTTCTTTGAAAAATCCATCTAGGGAACCATACTTCTCGGCATCCTAAATAATTTCACAAGCCCAAGTTAGTATTATTTTATTTGTATTTGTTTATGCAGGTATTTTTGGTTCTGTCATGTCATGATCCTCTGGACCATGCCCTTCTAGCTCAACATCATTACCTACAACCAAATCTGCAACTCTAGGAGCTTCAGGCTCCTCATCATGGATCTCATTTGTATGATGTTGCCTTGATATACTAAAGGTTGCATCCTCATCAAAGGTAACATCTCTGATAATCTTGATCTATTTGTAACCAGGGATGTAGACTCTATATGCCTTTGATATCTCACTATATCCAACAAATACACCCTTCTTGCTTGAAGGATCCAATTTTGATCTCTTATCTTTGGGAACATGCACATACACTGGACAAGCAAATATCCGCAGGTGGCTGACCTCTAGCTTTTCTCATGTAAAAATTTATTTTGGTTTCTTGTTCCAAATTACACGGTGAGGGATTTTGTTATGCAAATATACAACAATCCTTGTTACTTATGCCCATATATGCACAGGTAAGTCATGATCATGAATCATAGCCTTTACTGCTTCCGTTATTATTCGGTTCTTTCTTTTTGCTACCCCGTTCTGTTGAGGATTGTAGGGAGTAGTGAGTTCCCTCTTAATCCCAACTTCTCTATAGAATGATTTTAAGTCATCTAAGGTGAACTATCCTCCATTATTTGATCTCAAAGTATTTATCTTCTTTTTAGAGAGATTTTCTACAAGGGATTTAAATTCCTTGAACTTACAAAATACTTCGCTTTTCGTTTTCAAGAAATAAATCCAATTCCTACGTGAGAAATCATCAATAAATGAAACATAATATACATACCCGCTAAGTGAAGTAGTTGACATTGGTCTACACAAATATGAATGCACGATGTCCAAAACTCCTTTGTCTTTGTTGTCACTTCTTGGAAATGGACTCTTTATGTTCTTTCATTGGGCACATCCTTTGCATGTACCTTCATGATCCACCTGAATCTCTGGAAAACCTATTACCATCTTTCTTACGATTGGTAATTCTTTGTAATGTAAGTGAGCAAACCTTTTATGCCATAGCTCACTCATATTTATTGTGTTGTGCACTAATGATGAATCTAAGGGTCCATTTAATTTGTATATACCTCATTCTTGGACACCAATCACAATATCTTCATCAAGAGACTTTCCTCTTGGCCACATAAGAACTTCACCATCAATAAAAGCAACTTTGAATTATTTCTCTTCCAATGCTGAGATAGAAAGGAGATTTTTCTTTAAACCGGGTGAAGATTTTCCAGGTCCTAACAAGATGCCAACTAGGTCTGTCTTTGACCTCAAGTTAGCTCTAAGTTCCAACTGTCAAACAAGGGTTTGTTGTTGTTTTATAATAGAAAATTGTTCAGTAACTTCCTTTATGTTATGTTACGGTTACATAGGCCATTAAGGTGCTCTAGCATGTATCTTTGTCACAAGATGTTAGCACATACATACCATAAGCTATATAGCACACCTAGAGATCTTTTAGAGATGAAATAATGTCATTCTAAACACTAGCATACATGAAAATGAACACAAGTATTTTTGGTCAACATGACCCTAGATAAAACTCCCCCGGGGAAATCCAGTTTGGAATGGAAGTATATATAAGTGGTGTCTAAAGCATGAGATAAAACAACAAATACAATATTATGGAACATGTATACAAAGAAATATCCTCTCGAGCTGTGCCAAAGGATCCAAGGAGATATGCGCCCAAGCTTACTGCGCCCTCTCCTTTTGTTTCCAAATCCACTGAAGTGAAGCACCCTTGACCTTGGATGCTTTGAAGAAGAAAAACTTTCACTAAAGTGTGCTTTGGTATGCTACCTCTTCATTGAGACACTCATATCTGACTTCCTCCAATTTTGAATGCTCCCTACTAGGTGTGTGCCCTCCTCCTATGGTTTTCCCTCCTCCAAGCAAGTATGATCACCATCAAATAATAGGGACCCAAGCTCCCAAATCTCCTCCATGAATGGAAGCACCCTAGCTTCCATCTTCCAATGCCTCCATTCTCAAGCTCATGTTCCTCCTCAATCTTCTCAAGTGAACAAACAAGTGAATGGAATGAGCTCTCCTTTGCCCTTGCACCCTCCTTAAGGATGCATAAGGAAACCTAAAAAGTGAGTGGATGAGATCATCACATCTCATCCTAAGTCAATGGTTGAGATCATCTCAAATGAATCTCAACTCAAAACCCATGTTACTTAAGTTTCCATCATTTCACTTTATGTCCCTTAATTCACCCACAAAGTGAATTAATTGTCATTTTAGGCTAAAATGACCAAATTTCACTTTTGAATTAAATCTCCTAAGTCAAAGTGAAATTAGACATAAAGTACATGGTACAAGGTACAAAGTACTTCCCACATGTGTTTAGAAGCTCACAAACACAATGGGACCACTTTACAAGGTACCCAAATCTCAACACTCCCTCTTATCGAGGAAAGTTCCCTTCACCCCCAATCTCATCCCTGAAGTGGACATGATTGCCTACTGGAAAATACTCAGTGAGTATGGTTATACCTTGATCAATGAAAGTAGTATCTGACACAAATTTGCTCAATCTGCATGATCTATAGATGGAAGTGTCTCTCCACCTATCTAAGATCACCTATATCTTGGTATCAAACCAAAGATCTCCACCTTGGTCTCCCACCAAGGATTTCTACCTCCTGGCATCTCGCCAACGGTCACTATTATTGGCATCTCACCAAGAGTCATTCTCTTGGAATCTCACAATAGTCTCCCCCTCTTGGTATCTCACCAAGAGTACCTAGATCTCGACATCTCACCAAGATCCTCAACTTGGCCTCTCGCCAAGTAGCTTCCACCTGAAGTGGAACCAAAATCTGATATGCCCGTCTCCGTAGCCAAGTGAGGCTCAATACTCTGTGGTGTCGTGTCACTCCTCCTCTTCAATCTTTGATGCTCTGAAGCCCTTGCACCAACCCTTTGTCTTGACATCTCTGAAACTAGAGTTGTCCCAGGTGGACTAGTCACCCATGATGATGGTGTCCAAGAAAACTAAGTCTGAGCTCCCTCTGAATCACTACTATGAGTTAGTAGGTCCTCCTCAACTTTTTCTCCCCACCGGATGTTGGATGGTGTAACAACAGACAAAGTAGTCGTGCATGCACACTCTCTCACAAATTGTTCATCGAACTCAAGCTCCTCTACTATCGTTGTTGAAACATCCTGCAACTTCTTCTTCTTCTTGGGACATTGTCCTGCATAGTGACCCATCTCCCTACAAGCAAAGCATCTCACTGATATCATATCTCTCTTCTACCCACTGCTTCTCTCTCCTCCCTGTGGTGGGGCCCCAAACTTGGGACCCTTCCAACCTCCCCGACCGATATTCTTCTTTCCCTTTGTCCAAAGAGTAAGATCCTCATCACCTGCAATGTCTGATGTTGTCTAGAAGCCTCTGATATAAGTCTAGTATCCTCCTAAACGAAATCATCCCACATCCTCTCCCAAGTGGGCATGATCTCCCTGGCAACAATGCCACGAACGAATGGACCCCATGGTTTGGTAAAGTTGTTTAAGGTTGTCCTCACCATAGAATCTGGGTCCACTACCTCTCCAATGGCTCCAAGATCGTCTCTGATCTGGGTGTATCATCCAAGGAAAGAAGTAACTGACTCATCCTAGAGCATACAAATTCCCTTGATTCGATCATACAAAACCATCTTCCGGTTCTAGTTAGAGCCCTCATAAATATTTCATAGAGATGCCCACATCTCAAATGCACAAGCTTTCCCAGTCAAGTGGGGAATGTTGTGATCCCGCACTGCATCACATATCATCCCCTTTTCCTTGTTGTTCCTCTTCCTGAACTCTACTAACAAGACAAGAACATTAGCAGAGGGAACATGAAAAACTTCTTGAACTATATCCCATAGTTCAAGGTCCTCCAAGACAAAGACAGTCCTGGCCTTCCAAGGCGACCATTTTCTAGCTCCAGCTAGCCTATCCTCCACACGTATCTAAGATGTTGACATCACTGCCAACTGCACTCAAACTGATGCAGCAATTGCAAAGGAATGATTCCTCACTCCTTTCAACACAGGTGTGAAAAGAGTAAAACGAACACTGACCTCAATCCTAACAATATAGGTGTGAAAAGAGGTCGTTAAAAATCAGCCTCACTCCTACCACGTAGGTGTGAATAGATACTGATGAAAATTTCCACAAACTGCTATACAACCCTCCACAAAAATATTCCAACAAGATTCCACTAAACTCAATCAATGTTGTCCACAAAATCTGCCCAAAAGGTGTCTAAAATAGTCCAACAATATGTTGTCCAAACCTCAGCAAAAATCAACCACCAAGCTCTGATACCATGAAGAGTTTCCAAGTCCTAACAAGCTTCCAACTAGGTTTTTCTTTGACCTTAAGTTGGCTCTAAGTTTCAACTGTCAAACAAGGGTTTTTTGTTGTTTTATAACAATAAATTGTTCAATAACTTCTTTGTTGTTCTGATTCAGTTACATAGGCCATTAAGGTTCTCTAACATGTATTTTTTTCACAAGATGTTAGCACATGCATACCATAAGATATATAACACACCTAGAGATATTTTAAAGATGAAATAATGATGTTCTAAACACTAGCATACATGAAAATGAACACAGGTATTTTTGGTCAACATGACCCTGGATAAAACCCCCCCAGGGAAAAGTAGTTTGGAATGGAAGTATATATAAGTGGTGTCTAAAGCATGAGATACAACAACAAATAAAATATGATGGAACCTGTATACAAAGAAATATCCTCTCAAACTATGCCAAAGGATCCAAGGAGATATGCACCCAAGCTTAGTGCACCCTCTCATTTTGTTTCCAAATCCACTAAAGTGAAGCACCCTTGACCCTGGATGCTCTAAAGAAGAAAAAATTGCACCAAAATGTGCTTTGGTATGCTACCTCTCCATTGAGACACTCAGATCTGACTTCGTCCAACTGTGGATGCTCCCTGCTACGTGTGTGCCCTCCTCCAAGCAAGTATGATCACCATCAAATAATAGGGACCCAAGCTCCCAAACCTCCTCTATGCAAGGAAGTGCCCTAGCTTCCCTCTTCCAATGCCTCCATTCTCAATCTCATGCCCCTCCTCAATATCCTCAAGTGAAAAAACAAGTGAATGGAATGAGCTCTCCTTTGCCCTTGCACCCTCCTTAAGGATGAACAAGGAAACCTAAAAAGTGAGTGGATGAGATCATATCATCTCAGCCTAAGTCAATGGTTGAGATCATCTCAAATGAATCTCAACTCAAAACCCGCGTTACTTAAGTTTCCAAAGTTTCACTTTATGTCCCTTAATTCACCCACAAAGTGAATTAATTGTCATTTTAGGCTAAAATGACCAAATTTCACTTTTGACTTAAATCTCCTAAGTCAAAGTGAAATTAGACATAGAGTACATGGTACAAGGTACAAAGTACTTCCCACATGTGTTTAGAAGCTCACAAACACAAGGGGATCACTTTCCAAGGTACCCAAATCTCAACACCGGATACATACAAACCTCTTTTATCTTCAAGGGTTTTCCGGAATCCAAATTGTAGGAGGTTTCTCCTCCTCCTTTAATGGGATATTGATAGTCATCATTGAGCTTCACCTTATGAGGTGAATCCTTTTGAACCAGATATGGGAGAGAATCCTTGTAACCAATCATGTGCCTAGAAACACCACTATCAGCAAGCCATGTGTCACTTCCATGAGTGATTGTTCCTGTGAGAGATGATATCAATACACGTTCTTCACTTGAATCATAATATTTTATTTTCTTCTGAGCAGGTTCATCATCTTCTGCATCATGATCATGATGTATTTTATTCTGTCCTTTTCTGATCTACTCTTTCATGAGAGGACAATTTCTTTTCATGTGTCCCATCTTCTGGAAACATAAGCATTTATAGCTTAAGTAATAATTTTCAGTCTTTTGAGACTTCCGTGACTTTTGAAACTTATTGGGGGGATGATCCCCTTTCCTTCTCTTTCCTTTTCGTGCATGTTCTGCTAGTGCTTGATAATCATTGCCCAACTTTTCTTCTCTTGCTTCCAGTCTAGCTTCTTCTTGAGTGCAATTTTTCCATAGTCTGCTAAACTTTGTTAGCTTTCTTCTGGAACAGATTCCCTGAATAAATGATTCCCAAGAATTTGGGAGACCATTCAATGTATTTATTACTAGCTCAACTTCTTCAATTGTGTCTCCAATGGATTCAAGCTATTCTTTGATTTGAGACACCCGTGTGAAGTAGGAGTGAATGGTTTCTAAATTATGCATCTTCACATTATTGAGTTGTGTCCTTAAGGTCATCTTCCGATTGATATTCTTGCCTACATATAATCGGGATAAGGAATTGAAAATTTGTTTCAGGGTATTTAATGATGAGACATGAGGGATCAAGTGATCTTTGATAGAATCTAAAATGATCCTCTTTTCCTTAACCAAATTCTTCTTGTACTTTGCCTTAGCCTCATCTCCCTATGGCTCTGCAACTTATTCTTCAATGAATCCTTCTAGATCATTTTCCTCTAGGATAAGCATTACTCTATATTTCCATGCTCAGAAGTTATCAACACCTTCAAGATTCTCATCAAGCTTAGTACTGATAGTCATTTTTCCACGGGCACTGGAAACATGACAAAAAATTAATATTTTACAGAAATGGAATTTGAACTTACCAGTGGGTGTGTTATGCCAAGGCGACCTCCTTTTTTCAAGAATCAGCTTCAACTTAGCTTTATATGTCAGACGCCTTGACCTAGAGTTTTATGAGAAAACCCTAATTTTTCAACTTCAAAATTTTGTAGATTTGATCCAGGGAAAAGATGCGCCCTCCTTAGGCGACCTTCTTGGTGGGTTCTATAAGTTCTCAACGATCTTGACAATGGGGGAAACTAACGATATTCCTTCCAACGATTAGACTGTTATGAAGGAAACTATCTCTGATACCATGTTAAAATTTTGATATGCTCGTTTAACCATAGGCAATGTCACATCATTGTCACCCAACCATAGGCACTTACACATGCCACCCCCGAGCACAATAACATTTTCTTAGATAGAATGATTCGAGAAAGTCCACTCTAGAACCAACAGATAAACCCTAACAAGAAATACCACTGCTACAGCAACAACACAATACCAAGAGAATGTACCTCTACTAAAATAATCATACCTTTACCAAGAGAAGAACACAAGAGAGATACCAGAAAGACTAAAAATACTCCACGAAAATTGTTGCACTACTCTCTCCAGAATTATGCCTCCTTCTTTTGTAGCTACTTCTCTTTAGACTTGCACACTAGCTGAGTGAGTGAGTGTGTGTGTCCAAATGAGCTAAGGTACCTCCTTATTTATACTAGCCTATCCAAGTGACTTTTCCAGGTGGTCTTGACTTCTCTTTTTGGATCCTTCTATTTCTTTATTATTTTTGTCCTTGGGCCGACTTCTCTTCTAGGGTAATTCCACATATGTTTAACGGTTCTCTTGCTTCCATAATATTCTACTCTAAGTACAAAGGTTATATTGGACGTTAATACCTCTCAGAGATACCAAAACATCAACAAATGAAAACATTGTTGCTCCATGGTATGCGTCTTTGACTACTCTATAATGGCCACATGCTAGTATCCATATAAATCTAAGGATGGAGGTGGCTAAAAATCCTCATAGATCAAGCCTACATACCCAAAAGGATATGCATCAAAACTCCTAAGCGATGATTGAAAATTACCTTGAAAATGATGCGACAGGTCATCCTCGAATGGGAGGAATAAATTTGTAACCATGTCATCATCAGACTGTCGAACATACGAGTCATATACACATGAATACCAGTCCTATGAAGGTGACAAATCAACCCCCTTTTCTTGAGAGATACCCTCAATGTCGTAAATGGGGTCTCCATAAAAATGAAATGACCAAAACACCATGTGCATCTCCTAGTCTGTATGAAAGTGTCTATGTGCTCATCAACCATATCCAAGGTTTATTTCATATGACCATCAGTGTGACTAAAAATGACCATCTCTTTGTCTTCGTGTGCAGGAAGGATAGAGGCTAGGGCGGATTCAAATGGATCATCAATTTCTTCATCATTTAGACTAATGTTTTCTTCAACTTCATACGTAGGAAGAAAGAAAAGTTGGAATACCTCACCTTCATCAAGCAATAGCAAATATAACAATGTCCCAAAATGTTGTGATTTGTCATAATTCTTGTTTCTTTTTATGTCCCTCCATCGTGTCTTCATCGAAAGGGGCTTGGTCCTTAATACATAGTGTTTTGTTTGCCTCCTTTCAAAAGGATCTATCACATCCAAGGGCTCCTCTAATATTTATTGACTTCCAAAATAATGGAATAAAGTATCATTAAGACCTTCAAAGGGGTCATAACTCATCGTGTTCTCTTATTGATGTGAAAGAGGAGCAGAGACCTAGATGTATTCATCAAGTGAAAGGGTAGATATAAACACTTCATCAAACGTCTCTTCTAGATCTTCAACATGGGAAATTTCATCGAGATCAACTTCAAGCTTTTCTTCATCCTCTTCTATAGGAAAACCTTCTCTGCAAAGAGCATCTTTGAGATCTTGGAAAGTATATTGCGAATTATGGGTAGCTGGTCTATAATGATTGAGAAATTATTCAATGATCTTTGTAGAATATCAGATACTTCTTGGATTACATGAGTATGTAAGCCAACTATTTTGACTTGATTCCAGTGAAAATACAAAAATTTTCTTCAGCACATCTTCATGTAGCACATTTAAGCTTGAAGAATACTTCATATAATTCATGACATGGGTGACTGCTAGAGCTGGATCACCATTAAAGTTAGGGAAATTTTCCCTCCACTCTGTAGAGAAATGATTTGGATATCCCAGGATATTCTGAACATCAAGAGAAGGGTACATCTTATGGAATGTCCATGGCAATTCCCGGAGGCCATGGTTCCATTACTTAGGGTAATACCTCAATGGAGTCGCCATATGATATCAAGTCTCATGAAAGGATGTAAAGGGTAATCAGGGAGAGGTGGGTTATTTGGAGGGTGGAGTCGCCAAATGAACTTAAAGAAGATCTCATTAAGGGTGGAAGGGGAACGTCTTTCAAGTGGAGTCACCAATCAAGCTAGGGGAAGGCTTTGGGATAGTTTTCCAAAGTGTCCTTAGGGTTCATAAGAGGATTCAAAATACTCCCCGACAACAACGCAAAAATGTTATTGCACAAGTTATAGGTTGGGAAAATCCTGACCCAAACTACAATATGGAGACAACTAAGAGAACACCTACCCATTTTCACCTTAGATAGGTATTCCCATCACTTTAGAGATGAATTTATCACCTCAAGGGGGGGATATCGAGTGACCCTAGGGGAAATGAGATGGAAGATGAAGAGATGATAAAGTTCCCCTCCATAGGTAAATGATGGAAGGTAAAAATGGCTTGAAAAGAGTCGCGTATATGGTGGAATATGTGCCACAGTATAGAATACCTGCCAAGAAGTTATTGTACCTTCCCGAGACATAAGGAAAACATAGATACAAGCCCAATAATCTGTTGGACAAGAAAGTTAAGATTGTTGTCCCCAATTGCAGAAATAAAAAGTAATATGTATCAACAACAAAGAGTAATAAGAGTTGCAAATGAAGTTTCTAAAAGTATAGTTAAGGATGCAAGAGACAAGCTAGCAATGACTAGTTTAACTCAAGTATTGATGCATGATGACTCGTCAAGAGGACCTCCCAATAGAAAACCTATCCCCAAGGGTGACCCACTTACTAGGGCTCAATGTCAACTACCAAAGTGAAACATGGAAAAGAGCATACTTTCCAAGAAAACATTACATAATCAAAAGTAGTAATAGATGCAACAAACTCAAATGCCTCAAATATTGAAATGACACTCACCATAATACATGGCTTGTACCTCATGGAGCAGGACCCAATGTCTTCCAGAGGTTGGCTGATATGGTGGAATGATCGTGATGAGACTGGAGTTGTGGTGGTGAGGTGGGTCACTGCCTGTGCAAGTTGATGTTGTTGGTCAAGATATCTCTCAGTACTCCATGTATGCATCTGAGGGCCTCAAGACATCATCTCCTTAGTTATCCCTAGGAGTTGGGAATAACAATGGACACCTAGGATAAAATGACTTTGTTGATTACCACAACATACAACAAAAAATAAAAGGAAAAGATGAACAAATGATCCACAATCAAACATGACCCCCACAATGCAGCTATCAACAAAAGAAGAAATCCACCAACCACACTATGGATGATGTGGACCCTATGTAGAAAGACGCTTGGTAGTCTTAATGGCATTTAATGCCATTTACAACAATGACAATCATACAAATAACAATCATAAAACATATAAGAGGCATGCAATTAATTTACTCGCGCCCCACTTCTTAGATGAGTTGTCAGGGGGGATAGTTTTGGAGGCTATCACCTGGCCAAAGGACATGAGAGAAAATGGAGATGGGACTAGAATCCATCATGCATAGGAGAGGTGGGATGGTTTAGGTTGCAAAGTAATTTATGATTTTCCTCCCTCCTAACATATCATTTGTATGGAGGACAGTCTGGTGAGCACAACAAATAATGGAAAGAAGTCTCCCATGAACACCATTACTTACCATGGTGATGACCTGGGAAGTGATGAAACCAATTTCAATGTAGATATGCTAAGAATAATGAATGTGCATTTAGAAGGGTTAGTGGTTTGGATCCATCTGAAATTTTAGTGCCACAAAGGGATCCCATACAATGCTATAATAGCATTGTCGAAGGATTGACCTTACCATAAGGGCCAACTCTTCATTTCACACAATGAGAGAAACGGATATCATATATGTTAGATAAGAAAGGAGGGGTAGGGTTGATCAGGTAAAAATTGGGTATGTTTGACTAGTTGGGTTAATGTCTAGGGTTTGTCCAAAACCATGAATTACATCAAACTAATGTTGGTTCACAAGGATACAGATATGAGGAAAGGTAGAGAGAAGAAGGAAAAGTTCGAGGGGGGGGGAGACTTCCTAAGTTTTGGGGGATAAATTAGAAAGGAAAAGGACCCTCTCCTTGTAGAAAAGACAAGGAGGCAATAGCCATTATTGTTTCGTATCAAAATCACCATTTTGAAGTAGCGAGAAGAGAGGTTAAAGATGTTGAAGATAGGGTCAAGATGAAAATATGAAGAACTACAAATGTTTTGGTAGACACAAAGATTAACAACCTTATTCTAGATATTGGATTCTCCAAAAGTAGGGAATCCGAGTACACCAAAAATTGTGGATCTATATTGGATAAAGGAACTGATAAAATGTGGAATTATGAGTAATTTAGGCCTCTAGGAGGGCGTTTTTCTTTAGATCCTAGACCAACAAGATTCCAAGTATGATGCCTTGATTAATGTTATATGGAGATTTAACCTGGAAAATGGTGAAGTAATGGGGGGAGCAATAGCAATAGAAGTGGAGACAACAGAAGCAATAGGGATGGAAGGCATTGAAGCAATGAAGGTAGAGGAAGAAGGATGGGTTGGGAAGGTGAGTGTCATTCCAGTAACTCCAGTCAATGTGGATTTATCCCTTAGGCACTGACTCCCAAACCCATTATGTTTTGGTGCACATGTTTTCCTCTATTTTGATAAATACTTTGATCATGGCCCCTGTTATAACATGGAATTTTCCTCGGGCTGTATCTAGGAAACCCCAAGGTAACCATTTCAACCTACTTTAGATTGTATTTCCGACCTAATACAATCAGAGAGGGCTCTCTCAATAGCCAAAGGCTTTCACACTCAAAGATATTCAATATTCACACTTAGAAGGTCATATTTCTAGTAGGAACAAATTTGTTTTTTTTTATAGAAGCTAGTAAGACAAATGGGAGGGGGTACCATTGGGCAATGGAGTCTAATCTGAATCTTAAAGACTTGTAGTTTCAACTTAGCTGAAATCTACTAACAATCTCTGAGGCATATCAAGTATTATGTTCAGGAAATCTGGATAAAGAATGGTAGAGGATAGGAGAACAAGCCCACTACAGTAGAACCATTAAAAAAATGAATTTCTATTGTAGATTTAGACAAGATAAACAAAGAGTGGCCATTGAAATAAAGTGAATTCTGAAATCAAAAAAATATTTAACATAACATAATACAATCTATATGAAGAGGCATTTATATAATGAATCTCTGTCATGTACTCTTAGATCATACTAGGAAGAAGAACACATTATGAAAGATGAAAACATGAAAACATGATTGAAAATAACACTCTAATGAATCTCAGAAAGTAGCAGAGCAGATCTTGCATTCACTTGCTAAAGGATAAACAAATCTTCTCATCATAAAAAAGCCTCTCTCCAAATGAGAGTCCAACCCTTCTCCAAGAGCTATCTCCTTTCTTAAATATAAAATAGAATCCAAATATCCTTAGGAGGTCGAATCCCATATCCTTCATTGGATTCTAAGCCGTTGGAGATAGGTGGCAACAATCAAAGAGACAAAAATCCAACAAATTGCTAATTTTTCAGGAAATTGTTGGAAGTCATTAATAAAATGTTTCCACCTCACTACATGAGGTCTTGATGGAGCTAAAACTTCGATGCAGGTGTCCCTTGACATCTAACTGATCCTTGAGAATCCATTTGAATCCTCTTTGACAGGTGGCAACCTCCCAACAAGGAGAATATCTAAACTGTTACCGCTATAAGAAATTTCGTAGTGCCTTTGTAAAACAGTTCTACACATTCGATAGTGCCACTTCTATGTCTAATATATCTCAAACCGTAACACATTTTGCAAAAATGAGAGAGGTTTTTTTTATTTGGTATGTGATGAACAAAAATTTCCTCCCATTTTCAAAAATAATTTCCCATTTGTTCATAATACAAGTTTTAAGTTAGTCACTCAAAACTTGCAGAAGTGTCGCGCCGTGGGTCACACTGTGTAGAAGGGTCGAACTTTGTGTCTAATATCTCTCAAACCATAACACATTTTGAAAAAATGAGAGAGGTTTTTTTTATTTGGTATGTGATGAACAAAAACCTCCTCTATTTTTCAAAACTTCCTTCTCATTTTTTCATAGTCCAAGTTTTAAGTTATTCACTCAAAACTTGCAAAAGCATCCTTGCAAAATAACTCAGCACATTTCGTAGAACCAAGCCAAAACATGCTTGCATTTTCCGTAGCGTAGTTTTGGTAGAAATGTTTTGTAGCGCAGTGTGGACACAAGAGTCAATTGAATGAATGAGCATTCAATATTATGAAGAAGAGTGGCTTGACCATATTATAGATGAAATTCAATTGGCAAATGGCTATGCAGTCTATGGAAGAAGAGATGGAGGTTGTGGTTGATGATGGAAGATGCGCAACAATCTATGGAACTACTACATCCACCTGACGTTCCAATTCAACTCTAACAGTCAATCCTGTAGTGCAATCTGCAACTTTTCTGAACTAGCGATTTCAGCAGCACAGAGCTTGGGAGAAAAATTCAAATTGATAAACAGTTAGCAAGCTCATAAATGACCAAATCTCCATATTCCTTTTAATAAACAAGGGCATTGAAAACAATGGGAGATATGAAATCAACTAATTATGAAGAATTATGGTAAAGGAGCATAGGACAAAGGTGTGCTATGGAAACTCCTAATTCATCGGCGCTACGAAATGACCAAAAATGCTACTACAAATTCCTATGCTAACAGCCCCTAAGGGCACTTAGAATAATATTTTGAGATCTTAGAATTTGGTTAATGCATATCCTAAGGATTTTAGATAGATAAATAGGTCTACTTACAGACTAGGAAACCAAAAACATGTTCATGTTTTTTGAAATTTGGGTGGCAGGCTCTCTTCTAGATTGTCTAATGGTAATCATTTTGTACTTTTGATGTGTATATGAATAGATAATTAGCTATATTATAAAAAAAAATACTTAAGCCCCACTATACATTACACAATAAGATGTAAACAAGATAATTATTTAAGAGGAATAACAAACACATAATAAACCCCATTTGTTATCAAGCAACACTACTCGAATTTTTTATCAAGCAACTTGTTGATCCACCACACACAAGTACACAGTTTATGATCTACACGCATCCTCAATGAACTAGAATCATCCCAAGTCTACCCCAAGCCCACGCACAAAGCCACCAATGGAACCCCAAATAGACACATCACTTCAACCAAAAGGAACCTTGCAACACATTTCCATTACATTTTGTAATATCCCTAGGCCAAACCCAATTGTAAATACAAATGTACATAAGTTGGTGATCTATTTGATATCGTTTTTTGTATGCACCTTTCATGGCATAGTGCGCGCATGTACTGCGCAGTAAAATCATGAAGTGTGAACATTCCAGGATACCGCGCACAACAACTTAAGTGTGCGTGATTTTGAGGCCAGGGAGCCTTTGCGTATATGATGTGTTTTATAGGCTAGTGAGCCAGTTATTATAATCTATGATGCTTATGTTTTGAATTAGGCTAGAGAGCCTAGATGCTAAAGGCCAGTGCACCTATTTTTGTATATGTCTCATCATTAATATAAAATACATCGTTGCGCGCAAACCGACCACGATAAAAGAGTATGGGGGACTAAACTCCACTAGTTAGGGAAAGGGGGGGCTAAAATTTAAGGAAAAGGGGCTAAGCTAGGGAGCTTAAGACAAAAAGGAATATTATATTAATATTTCTTAAATCCTAAAGTATGGATAATTATTGTATCCTAAGTTCTAAGGATGGGGACAAGTGGGCCAAAGTAGCTCCCAACATGACAAGTGTCAGGTTAGGGACATGAATACATATTGTTGGGACTTAGTTCATTTTGGGGGACACTCTTCCATCATTCCTGCCATCATTCAACCATCCATGCAGTCATTTGATGATCTTTCACACACTCATTGAGCTATCCTCGGTACCTTCATGTCACTGTACCTGAACCTGTATCCAGAACCATACATGTTTGTGTACCTGGTTAGCCTGCGAGATGGACTAAAGAAGCGAGTTGTCAGGCCCGTGGGATATTGAAGAGGCGGGTTGTCAGGCCCGTGAGCAATTTCTCTCTGGGTAAGAGAATTGTTGGGAATTGATTTCCTGAAGGTGCTAAACTACAGTTACAGGGCTCTGAGACTTCCTGTCTGGCCTGTTGTTGAAACCTGGAAAGAATGTGGGGCAACCGAAGGATTGTTGAGCAGAGAAGGGGCACACTTCTTGGGTGGGACAGACATGTGGGGAATGAGGGACTGTAGGCTGTTAGTTTGAGTTGGCACCCGTGACAGAGTCTTTCCTGTTGTCTATGAACCATTAGCCTAATTAGGAAGCCCTTTACCCGGGTGGAGTTTAGTCCCAGCTCAGGGGTGACCCACTGCTGAGAGTGATGAGGAGTGTGGTATAAGGCTGGGAGGTTCGTGGAAGGTTTGCACGCAGTTGGTGAAATTATTTCCAAGATAAGTGTCAATTGTGTGATAAATTTACACGTTGCATTATTATTTACGTATTTAATTTTATGGGTTTATCCTATGTGTGGTTATAACTGCCTTTATATTTATGGGTATTTCCCATATATGTTGCATGTATATGTTTACTGTTATTTCAGTATGAATCCATGCAATTACATAATGTATTTATCTGTTTACATTTTATATATAAATTTCCACAAGAGTTCTGTGTGTATAAGTTTTAATTGCATGCAGTTCGAAAAAAAATTATGTGGCATAGCTCAGTTGGATGTTGGGTATGTTATAGTATGTTGAGCAGAGAACAAAAGTGTTTTCTCGAGTAACATGGCCCGACCTAGGTGGTCGGGGATGTTACACATTTCCACATAGTTAGGTGGAAATAAAATCCCATGCAAATTCACTTGCAATGTAGTTAATAACACTTGAAATCCTCCAAGCCCTCACACTGTTAAGCATATAGTCTCTCTAGCATCCCCACCAACACAAAGAGATGCACTGATGTGTAAGTTTTAAGCATGTGAAGTAAAACAATGCATATAGATTCTTAAGTAAAACAAAAATTAATCAATGGCTCATTCACATAGTACATAGAGATTTATACCGAAAACCCTCAACCAGGGAAAACCCTTCTTATATTCATTATGTCGAATTTCACCATTCACCATACAATATATACATTTTTTTTAGGTATTCCGTAGATACCAAAACCCTAATCCCTTAATCCAAGATTAATTTAGAAAACCGCCCAAAACTACTAGAGGGATCATCAGACGCATTGATCGAATCTGACGCGCCCACACACACACATGCAAAAAATATAACACATACCCAACACGATGGAACCTCTTAGTGAATATAGATTTGATTTTTTGTTAGTATCAAAAGTAGATACTAGACAAATTGAAAAATATGTATATGGAGTGATTACCCTAAAAAGATAACTTGCATGCAAAAACACTAAAACCACAAAAATCAAGAATGATTAAGTATATTCTAGAACATGACATAAATTCTCACACAAAAAGATGGATATATGATATATCACTAAATTCAACGTTTCCTTGAAGACTCATACAATGCATCATTCCTTTGAGTGTTATTTGCATGCATATTTAGGCCCAAAAAGAACAACTAAAAAAATCTAAAAAAAATATGCTTATAGTCACTATACACTATACAGTGACTATACAAATGACAAAATAAGAGACTCCGATGAAGGCTCATATATTTGATCCTTATAACTATACAAGAATGCAATAATTTAAAGTATAAAATGAATGTGTTAAAGATTGGGTAGACCTTTAAGCAGTGAGATATGATTTATGTATATACATCTTCAATATGTTTCAATGGACACAAATGTTGGCACTTGCAAAAGAACCCAAAAATTAATTTCAAATTAGATGATCACATCTTATGCACATTGCAACAATTATCAATATTATAAGACATTAACAATTATATCGTAAATCTTTACATAGAGTTACAAAACTATTCTATTATAAGGCTTTACATTCTATTATAAGGCTTTACATAGAATTATGTAACTTTAACTCGCATAATAACTACTCTACTAAAGGGTTACCTTCGTAGAATTATTTACCTTTGGGTGTGAGAATTAATTGTTGGACCCAACTATTTAACAATAACACAACAAATTATAATGCTAACATACTTATAAAATAATGAAGCTGTGACATTTTCTTTGTTTTAATATATATGGCATGTTTATCTATATTTTTTTGTGTATAATAATTGAATCTTGATAAAATAATGAAGTTGTGACATTTTCTTTGTTTTAATATATAGTGCATGATTATCTATATTTTTGTGTATAATAATAGAATGGATAAGGTATTTTGATTGTGGTGTGGAACTAAAAATAATTGAAAAAACTCCATGGTTTTGACAATTCCAACTTTAGAAACAATTATGATTAAGGTTACCTTGATCATAATTAAGAAAAAAAATAAAATTATAAGTATATTTATAAGTTGTTCATCAAATATTATTAGTGGATTATCATGTACTGCAATTGTAATGATTTTTTTTTTTTTATGTCCAACACATCTTTGTAATGAAATTTTTTATACACCATTGCTAGTATTAAAGTTATCTTATTATTTTTTCTTTATATAACAATTAAATGAATACATAGATTTTTCTTAGTGGGCTACATTGAGTGGTTGTGAGTTGTGAATAGCAAGCAGGAGGTCTCAAGGTCAAGTACCCGAGCTGGATGTCTTTGCATACGTGGGTCTCACTTGATGTCCCTACGAAGTCAATATACAATAGTCTACATGGTTCATTTTACGTTGGGTACCATCCTCAAAATGACGGGACATGCCTGAGGATTTCCGAGGGATGTATTTTACAAGGAAAATAATGAATACAAGATTTGACCTAATACACTCCACATTTACACAATAAGAGGCTACACTACATGCAAGTTGTAATGTCTTTTGTAGTGAGCATTAAAATGATAATACCTTCTAAATCTTGTGATTATTCATTTAACAACTAACATGCTCTTGGTTCAATAGATTAACACAATCGATTTGAATCAACTAATTTCAAGGAAGATATCACAGAGAGGTCATGGATTCAAGTCTAGTAGAGCCCCTCTGGGTTAGGAGTATTTTTTACTCTAATGCCATTTACCATGTAATGAACAGTAGTTCATTTACGAAAAAATACATAACATAAGGAAAAATACTTGAAATCTATATAGGATATAAAAATATATAATTGATAATAAATAAGTGAGTTAACAATACAATAGAAATATATAATTGATAATAAATAAGTGAGTTAACAATACAATAGATTGTGACATTGTGTGTGTGTATATATATATATATATATATATATATATATATATATATATATATATAGAATGGCTACTCACATATGTGAATAGACATGTCATTTAAACATATGCTCTTTAAATATTATTATTGATAGAAAATTGAACAAATGAACTAATTGTGTTTGGAGAAATCAATAACTAGGAGAACCATGTCTACACACACATGCCCACTTCAATTGTAGAAAATGACTCTTGATATTTTTTCATAGGGCATTCTCACAAAGGTAATTTCATGGACCATTTTCACTGAGGCATTTTTATGGGACATTTTCACCGAGGCATATATTTGCAACCCTAATCTACAAGTTTAACCTAATCAGGTGCAAAAGTTTCTTTTCTTGGTCTTGTTTATAATTTAATTCATATCTATTCCTTTATTCCAATATGAACAAGTCACTACATGTACCAAAACCTCTTAAAGGAAGACCTAGCAAAGTAACCCTAGACAATCTTTGCAAATATATAGAATCATTATAGAAATGTAGAGAAGAAAGAGAAGCCAAACTTCAAATAGAGTTAGAGATAATGCTTAATAATAAGTTTGGATATGTTGAAGAAAATATTCAGAAACGGATAGACAATAAAGCAATAGGGTTGGATAATAAAATGCAAAAAAATGGAGATTAGATTACAATAAAAGGAAAAACAAAGCCAAGAAAAGAAACAATCAACAAATGAAGAATAGGTCAATAATCTAGAAAATCTTAATTTGAGGAACAAGATTAAAGAGCTAGAAGAAAAACTAAAAAATAATTTGGCTGTAAATAGTTTGGAAGGTAAATTGGATATCAAACTCATCAAAGAGTTAATGCATAAGCTTATAAAATTATACCATGAGTATAACAAAATATCCTTGAACCTCCTAATGTTTGGGTTGAAAGACAATAAAGATGAGGACATGCTAGCACTAGTCAAGGAAGAACTACAAAATAAATTACAAATTGAAACAACTTATCTCATAAAAGAAAAGAGGCTGAGCAAAATAATTGAGCATAAGTATAGGTTAGTTCATGTTAAGGTAAGTTCTAATGACCATAAATATGACATACTCTATAAAACTTCGATTCTAAAAGGATCATGAATATTTATAAATAAAGACCTCATTCCAGAAGACCAAGCTAAAGTAAGGAAGGAAGTTCAAAAGGTAAAAGAAGCCAAGAAGGAAGGGAAAATGGAATTAAATAGGAATATAAAAGTTATTATTAGGGATATAGACCAAAAAGATAATAATAAATAGGAATTTGGGACACTCTGAATCCTCTCTTGGAATTGCCATGGCTTTCCATGGAGCAAAGTGTCCATGTTAGATTGGATCTTGAGTGAAATTGATATTATATTGCATGTTGAAACTTGGCAAAACGAATAATCTAAGGTCCCTAACATATAAGGATTTGTCTTGTGGTTAGTATGGAATAAGAGATCCTACAACAAAGGAATTGGATGCATAGCTTGTTACATAAAGAAGAACATTTTTTCTCACATTAGGTTGCATAAGAAAGACCCTTTCAATTAGTACATGTGGATGGAGATTTTGAATATCAACACTAAGAGCATTTATATAGAAATATGTTATTACATGCCTATTAATTCTATCTTTCATAATAAAAATAACCTAGACAAAAATTTTCCTTACAATGACTTAGTACATAACATTTGCATTCTAAGAAATGAAGGCAATATCCTCTTGCTAGGAAACTTAAATGCTAGAAAAACTAATCAAGTTATTATTTTAAGCAATGAATCCAACCCTAATCCTTTATGACTAGATGAGGCCTTGTTTTAGCTAACAAATACAATAGAAACTGTAAAGACTTGGTTGATAATTTGTTTGGTGCCAAGATGATCAAGCTTTGTAGTTCTCGAGATATAACAATTCACAATGGTCTAATGGAGTGTCCAAAATCCAACCAAATGACTTGCATTCATGAGCTTAGCATCAATGTCATAGATTATGTGATATCTTGTATCCACGTATACAACCAAATAGTAAATTTCGACATATTAAATGACCATGAGCCCAACTTTGATCATAGACCTTTAACCATAACTCTAAAATTTGTCATGCACAAAATCCCCATAGAACAAAATTTTGATAACCAAAATCACTCGATCTTTGACAAAAATAAAGCTAATATTTTTTTAAATAAATTAAATCTCCTATAAATTAGGGACAATATTGAATACCCCTATCATAATTTTACAACAACCATGCCTACTTCCATTAACAAGTTCTCTATTGAGGTGTCATGTAAAAGGGAAATAGAATGGCCCACCCTTGGTATGATAAAGAGTGTAAGTTTTCTAGAAAATCCAATAGGGATGCTTATAACGAGTCCTTAAAATTTGACAAGATAAATAGGTATAGATCCCTAATTAAAAGGAAAAAATGTACTATATAGATAGAGAGAAAAATAAGCTTTTGCACCTCTCTAAGCTAGATTCTAAGAAATTTCGAAGGAAAATTGTGACTTGTAAAACTAAAGAAAACAATATGATTCCCTCAAGGGACTTGAATTCCTACCTTAAAAAGATTTATGAATCCCATGATGTCATGGGCAACATTCAAACCCTTTATATAGAGGAAGAATTCTTTTTCTATAGAAGGGATAGAGTTTGGGGTTAAGCGACTCACAAAAGGGAAATCTAAGGACATCGGATGCTACCAAGTAGAAATCTTAAAAATTGGAGGGCATACCCTCATCCCTCACATCCACAAGATCTTCAATTTAGTAGTGAAACAGAGCTTATTTAAACCCTAGAGTCGAAGCCTCATTGTACCTATTTTTAAGAGTGGGGATAAAAACAATCCCTCTAATCATAGGACCATTATGATTAGCCCCATTTTAGCCTAGTTATTTGGAATTACTTTGGAAAATAAGATCAACATGTGGCTAGAAATCCATGGAAGAGATAAATGCCATGCTAGATTTAGGAGCTATCATTCCATCGTGGACCACCTTGTTACACTTAAGATCGCTAGAGATGAATGTCACAATAATAAATCAATCTCCTATGTTGTTTTTTTAACTTTAGAAAATATTTTGACACAATACCTAGAACTAACCTTTGAAGAATAGATTAGAAGAGTTAATAGTTCCTTTCAAGTTGAGAAATGATGCAATATGGTTGTACAAGAATGCTATTTCCAAGTTTAGGAACACTAAGTGATGGTTAGAAGAAACTAATTGTAATATAGAGTTAATCAATGGTGTCCCCTCCCCTACCCTTTTTGGCATATACATCAACAAGTTAGAGGATTGTTTGGAAGAAGCAGGTTGTGTCAGCTTGACTCTAGCTAATATAGTTGCCATCCTTCTTTACGTCGATGATATTTTTCGTATGGTGAAGAGTTCCAATAATCTCGAAAACCAACTAAAATTCTCAAGGATTTTGTTTTTAGTATGATTATGACTATTAACACTGTGAAAATGAAAGTTGTGATAATTAAATCCAAAAAGATCACTTATGCTAATTTCGCATATGACAACAACAACTTGGAATATCTTGGAATTGATCTTTTTCACAAGCTTAAGTAGAACTATAACATTGAGAAAATGTTGAATGGAGGGTGGATAACTTATTATGGAAAATCAATAAACTTTTGTCTATGGGATAAGAAGAAACTCCTATTTGAGACTCTCATCACTCCTATTATCTTATATGGTTGTTAAGTTTGGGGATGCAACATCTCTAGAGAATCGTGCATACAAATAGAACAAATCCAAAAGTGTTTTATAACTTATAATTTCAAAATTAAAGGAAATTCACCCTATCCTATCCTCCTAATAGAAGTGAGTATTTTACCCATTGAGAGAATGGTTATGACTAGGCACTTAATGTACAAGAACAAGATAAACAACATGGAAGAGAAGAGGCTTTCTAAGATTGCTTTAAACTCCAGTCAAAACCACCTACAACTCAAGATGGGTTTGCAAAAATATGCCAAGTCTTAGCAAATTCATTAGGGAATCAAGGAAGATGTCACTCTGCATAATAATTATAATATTAAAAATATTATTACATCTAAATTTAAGGAGAAAACGTGGTGTGATAAATAATTAGAGGAAAAAAGAAAAATAATACAATATAAGGAGGTGATCTACCCTAATCTAGAAGATCAAAAGTATCTTTCTATTTTGACTAGCATAAAGAAGAAAATCAATATTACTAAAATAAGAACAAACTCTCACGAGCTCCATAACGAAACAAGACATTGGATAATTCCTAAAACATGGTGGCTTGAAAGAATTTTTCATCTTGTGACACTAAGATGGTTGAAGATGAAAATCACTTTCTCTTAGAATTCCCTACAAATACCTATATTAAATAAAAATTTCAAAATATTTGTTAAAATATCGACCTTCCTAACCTTTTAACTCATCAAAACTATTGTGATTTAGGAATTCTTCTCTTAATATTTTCGAGCACATAAATAAAATTCTAAAGAAAACCAAGTAGTTCCTTACCTTTCTTAAGGTTCGATAGATCAAATTTGGTATTAGTGCACGCTAACCACTACCACCACCATGACCACCGCCACGACCATCATGAAGATTTTCCAGGTCCTAACAAGCTGCCAACTAGGTCTGTCTTTGACTCTCAAGTTGGCTCTAAGTTTCAACTGTCAAACAATGTTTTGTTGTTGTTTTATAACAACAAACTGTTCAGGAACTTCATAGTTGTTTTGTTACGGTTACATAGGCCTTTTAGGTGCTCTAGCATGTAGTTTTTGTCACCAAGAGGTTAGCACATGCATACCATAAAATATGTAACACACCTAGAGATCTTTACTGCTGAAATAATGTTTTTCTAAACACTAACATACATGAAAATGAACATAGGTATTTTTGGTCAACATGAACCTGGATAAAACCACCCCGGGGAAAAATAGTTTGGAATATGAGTGTATATATGTGGAGAATAGAAGGTGGAATACAAAAAGTACATAAAACAAATGAACCTGATACAATAGAAGCTTGCCTCAAGCTGCAACACAAGTCCAAGAAGTAGAGATGTGCCCTAGCATGGTGCGCCCTCCTCACAAGTTGCCCAATCCACTGAAATGAAGCACCCTTGCTCCATGAAACTCTAATGGAGAAACCCTTGCACACAACTCTGAATATGTGAGCTACCTCTCCACTGAAACTATCCTCAAAGAAATCTGACCACTGCAAGACCTCCCTACTATAAGTGTGCCCTTCTCCAAGCAAGAACAACTCCCACAAATAAATGAGGGTTTAATCCTCCAAGCTACCTCCATGAAAGGGGGAAGCCAATATTTCCTCAACCATAGCCACCATCCTCTCCTCAATGCTCTCTCTCAAACTCTCCAAGTGAACATAAGAGTGAATGAGCTTCTCCTTGCCCTTTGCACCCCTCTTGAACCTCCATAAGGAAACCTAAATATTGGATGGATGAGATCATCCCATCTCATCTCCAATCTAAGGTTGAGATCATCCCATAATAATCTTACTCAAAAACCCACTTTGGGTTAAGTTCCCTAAGTTCACTTTATATCTCCTAATTCACCCACAAAGTGAATTAATAGTCATTTATGATAAAATGACCAAATTTCACTTTTGACTTAAATCTCCTAAGTCAAAGTGAAATTAGACATAAAGTACAAGGCACAAAGTACATAGTACTTCCCACTTGTGTTTAGAAGCTCACAAACACAAGGGGAACACTTCCCAAGGTACACAAATCTCAACACTCCCTCTTACCAAGGAAAGTGTCTCTAACCAAGCCCGTCTTGTCTCTGAAGTAGACATGTTTTCCCCTTGGCAAGGCCTTGGTGAGAATGTATGCAATTTGCTCGTCAATAGATATATATTGTAATTGTACTGCCCCTCTCTAAACCCAATCTCTGATGAAGTGAAATCTGATCTCAATGTGCTTCGACCGGTCATGGAAAACTGGATTCTCAGAGAGTTTGATACAACTCTGATTATCGCAATGTATGACGGTCGGAGGAAACTCATGACCAAATAATCCTACCAACACATTTCGAAGCCAAATGGCCTCGCAACTGGTCTGACTAGACACCATGTACTCTGTCTCGACGGAACTCAAAGCAATTGAATTATGCTTACGGTTGAACCAGGAAACAAGTCCTGACGCCAAACCAAAACAACACCTTGAGGTGCTTTTCCTGTTAGTAACACATCCTTCCCATTTTGAGTCGGTGTAGCCAACCAAACTGACCCCATCACCTCTGATATAGTCCAGGCCATAATCAACTGTCCCAACACTATACCTCAACACATGCTTTTCCCCAATCCAGTGAACACTCCTAGACTCTACCATATGTTGGTTAAGAGTGTTCACAAAAAAACAAATATATGGTCTAGTGTTAACTAGATACATAAGTGAATCGATCAATTGTCTATAAACTGTAGCATCTACCAACTGGGAATCTGAAGCACTAAGATTCTTCCAGATGGTAACCATGGGTGTCGACATAGGTCTGCAGTCATCCATCTGAAATTTGCTCAGAATATCTGCAACATACTTCCCCTGCCCGAGATATATGTGTCCCTCCTCCTGCCATACCTACATACCCAGAAAATAGTGCATCAACCCGATGTCACTCATCTCAAACTCTGATGCAAGTCCCAGCTTTCACTCAACTATGAGATCCTTTTCTCCTGTGATGAAAAAGTCATCCACATATAGAATGAGAATGAGTGTGTCCTCACCTCTAATGATGTAATAGAGGTTAGGATCAACATTGCTCTTCTCGAAACCCATATGAAGAAAGTATGTTTCAATACATGAATACCAAGCTCTGGGAGCTTGCTTCATACCATATAGTGCCTTTCTCAAAAGGCACACATTAGATTCCCTCTCACTCACCTCGAACCCCTATGGTTGCTCAATGTACACCTCCTCGTCTATAAATCCATTTAGAAATGTGGTCTTCGCATCCATCTGATGTATCCTCCAACCCATCTTCGCCGCTATGGAAATAATACTCCCGATCGAGGTCGCAACTGGTGCGAATGTCTCATCATAATCGACTCCCTCTATGTGAGAGAATCCTCGCGCCACAAGGTGGGCCTTGTGTTTCACTATGCTGCCATCTACAACATACTTGGTTTTGTACAACAACCTGGAAGTCACAAATGACTTCCCCACTAGCCTTAGAACCACCTCCCAAACATCGTTGCGCATAATGGAGTCATACTCCTCCATCACGGCCTCTCTCCAAACCTGTTGGTCTACTACCTGAGAAAATGTTTGTGGCTCAGTATCTGAGATACTAGTCACCATAGCCAAATAGGATCCAAACCTCACTGGAGGTTTACTCTCTCTGAACTGTCTCTTGGGCTCTCCTACGTTCTCCTTAGCTTCCTTTAGGGTCTCCTGAAACCATTTAGGTCTCCTCTTCCCGGAAGTAGTCAATGGAGAAGTAAGATCTCCCTACCCAAGAGTATCTACCTCAGGTCTAGTCTCAACACTCTGAGATCTTGAAGCCTCTACCCCCTTTGTTTGAACACCCTTTGACTGTGACCCTGAAGCTGTGCAAGGTGACCCTATCACCCCTCAAATTGGTGTACCAGAAACATGAGGTTGTGCTCCCTATGAGACATCAATCGGTGCCTCTGCATCATACTCCACACTGACTCTCGACTTGAGAGATCTCTGAAAATCCATACCCTCCTCAAATATGACATCTATGCTCACCACCACTCTCCTCAGTGATGGAATGTAGATCTGGTAGGCTTTGGAAACCTCTGAGTATCCAACTAGAATCCCCTGTTGAGATGTGGGGTCTAGCTTTGTCCTCTTCTCTGAGGGGACATGAGAATAGGTCAAGCACCCCAAAATCATGATGTGCTCGACATCAAGCCTCCTACCAGTGAAGGCCTCCTCTAGAGTCATCTTCCCCAAAATCATGTGGGGACTCCTATTATGTAGGTAAACTACATTAGCACTCGCCTTTGACCATAGGTAAAGAGGAAAACTCTGATAATGTAACATAGATCTCGTTGCACCTGTGATCGCCTTGTTCTTCCTCTCGACAACTCGGTTCTGCTGGGGGTTGCAGGGTACGATCATCTGTCTTCTGATCCCAGAATGGGCACAAAATTCTACAAACTGACTGGAAGAATACTCTCCTCCATTATCTGACCGCAAGACCTTGACCCTCTTTCTAGTTTGGTTCTCCACAAGAGCTTTGAACTCTTGGAACCTCTTGAATACCTCACTCTTGGTATTCAGGAAATATATCCAAGTCTTCCTTGAGAAGTCATCAATGAATGTGAGATAGTACTCATGACCACTCAAGGACGCTCGAGACATGGTCCCACAAACATCTGTGTGTACTAAATCCAGTACCCCAGCTGATCTGGTGTCACTGCTGGGAAACGAGGCCTTGGTAAACTTACCAAGCACACACCCTCTACAAACATCTTGATGTTTTGTACTAAGTTGTGGCACTCTTGTCACAAGATTTCTCAATCCTCCAAGAGCCTCGTGATGAAGGTGAGCCATCCTCCGATGGCATAACTCACATAATTGTTTGTTGTTGTCACTACTCACTGCCAAGGCATGAAGAGACTAAAAAAACAATTTGAACAGTTTCCCATCCCTTACTCCAATCACCTGCCCTGAGGTGAGACAAGACCCCTTAGGGTGTATGAGGACCTTTGTCCCTCTGAAGAACACCTTAAGACCCCTATCCTGGAGGGTGGAAATTGAAATCAAATTCTTCTTTAGCCTAGGGACGTAGAGAACATCCATGAACGATATAGGTGGCATGTTGTGTCTCTGAAAGGTAACAATGTCAATCCCAATAATTATGACCAAGGTGTCTTCTCCAAGAGCAATCTCCATCCTGACCTATGTGTCTCTGAGATCAGTCAAATGCTCCCTCACACAAGTCATATGGCTCGAATCCCCGCTATCTATATACCAGATACTGGGTGTCGTCTCAACTGAAGTGAAACATATGAGGAAAGCACACTCCCTCTTAAACAAACTCTGAAACTCTGCCTCCTCTGTTGTAGTTGCAATACAACCCTTCTTCTTCTTCCTGTTGGGACACTATCCAACATATTGCCCCATCTTCTTACAAACAAAGCACTTCACTTTGTTCATATCTCTCTTCTGCCCACTACTTCTCTCTCCTTGTGGCGAGGCCCCAAACTTGGGATTGTGTCGACCTCCCTTACTGACCTTCTTCTTTCCATTTGTCCAAATAGCAAGATCATCATCATTCTGCAATGTCTATTGTTGTCCATAAGTCTCTGATGTAAGTATAGTCTCCTCTTGAACGAAATCATCCCACAGTCTCTCCCAAGTGGGCATGATCTCCTTGGAAACAATGCCTCGAACAAATGGACCCCATGGTTTGGTGAAGTTGTTTAAGGCTATCCTCACCATAGAGTTTGAGTCAACTATCTCTCTGACGACTACAAGCTCATCTCTGATATGGGTGTATCGACCAAGGTAAGAAGTAACTGACTCATTCTTGAGCATACAAATTCCCCCGAATCAATCAAACATAACCATATTTTGGTTCTAGTTAGAGCTCTGGTAAAGCTTGCATAAAGATGCCCACATCTCAAATGCATAGTCTTTCCCATTCAAGTGGGGAATGATGTGATCCCTCACTGCATCACACATCGTCCTCTATTCCTTGTTGTTCCTCTTCATGAACTCTGCTAACAAGACGGGAGAAGTAGCAGGAGGAACAACAACATTAGCCTCAACTATATCCCATAGTTCGAGGTCCTCTAATACAAAGACAATCCTGGCATTCCAAGGAGACCAGTTGCTAGCTCCAGCTAGCCTATCCTCCACATGCATCTGAGATACTGACATGAATACCCAATGCACTCACTCTGATGCTACAAATGCAAAGAAACATTGCCTCACTCATGTCAACACAGGTGTGAAAAGAGGTAGACGAAAAACAACCTCACTCCTAACAATATAGCTGTGAAAAGAGGTCGTGAAAAAATCAACCTTACTCCTAGCAAGTAGGTGTGAAAAGAGGTTGATCAATTGTCCACCAACTTTCCTACAACTCTCCACAAAAATTCTTCCAACAAGCTACCACTAAACTCTGTCAATGGTTTTCCACAAAATCTGCGCAAAAGATGTCTAGGACTGTCCACAAAATGTTGTCCAAAACTCAACAAAAATCAGCCACCAAGCTCTAATACCATGAATATTTTCTAGGTCCTAACAAGCTGCCAACTAGGTCTGTCTTTCACCTCAAGTTGGCTCTAAGTTTCAATTGTCAAACAATGTTTTGTTGTTGTTTTATAACAACAAACTGTTCATGAACTTCATACTTGTTTTGTTATGGTTACATAGGCCTTTTAGGTGCTCTAGCATGTAGTTTTTGTCACCAAGAGGTTAGCACATGCATACCATAAAATATGTCACACACTTAGAGATATTTACTGTTGAAATAATGTTGTTCTAAACACTAGCATACATGAAAATGAACACATGTATTTTTGGTCAACATGACCTTGGATAAAACCCCCCCGGGGAAAATCAATTTGGAATATGAGTGTATATATGTGGAGAATAGAAGGTGGAATACAACAAGTACATGAAAAAAATGAACCTGATTCAATAGCATCTTGTCTCAAGCTACAACACGAGTCCAATAAGTAGAGATGCGCCCTAGCATGGTGCGCCCTCTTCACAAGTTGCCCAATCCACTGAAATGAAGTTCCCTTGGTCCCTGAAGCTATGATGGAAAAACCCTTGCACACAACTCTGAATATGTGAGCAACCTCTCCACTAAAACTGTCCTCAAAGAAATCTGACCACTGCAAGAACTCCCTGCTATAAGTGCACCCTCCTCCTCAAGCGCACCCTCCTTGAAGCAAGAACAACTCCCACAAATAAATGAGGGTCTAAGCGTCCAAGCTACCTCCATGAAAGGGGTTTCCCAAGATGCCATAGCCACCATCCTCTCCTTAATTCTCTCTCTCAAAATCTCCAAGTGAACATAAGAGTGAATGAGCTTCTCCTTTCCCTTTGCGCCCCTCTTGAACCTCCATAAGAAAACCTAAATATTGCATGGATGAGATCATCTCATCTCATCTCCAATCTAAGGTTGAGATCATCCCATAATAATTTCACTCAAAAACCCACTTTGGGTTAAGTTCCCTAAGTTCACCTTATGTCTCCTAATTCACCCACAAAGTGAATTAATAGTTATTTAGGCTAAAATGACCAAATTTCACTTTCGACTTAAATCTCCCAAGTCAAAGTGAAATTAGACAAAGTACAAGGCACAAAGTACATAGTACTTCCCACTTGTGTTTAGAAGCTCACAAACACAAGGGGAACACTTCCCAAGGTACACAAATCTCAACACATCATTATATGTACTTCTTGTTACATTTCATCCCCATTCAATGATGCTTTGTCCGCAAAGACTAATATGGAAAATAGACGTCTTTGTTCTTGCATGTAATGCTTTCACCTAATTATCTATTCATGATGTTGTCATGGTTGAAACAATGCAATGGTATGATCTTCAAAGTTATGAAAATAATTGTTGCATGGTATATGGATTGATCGATCCCAAGTAGGCCTTCATTGGGACTTTTTGCTAGTCAATTGTTTGGACAAAACTTCTCATCTTATGTTTCTAAGTATCGTAATGGTTTTCTCCTCACTCTATTTTGGAATTGTAAATATTTTAAATGTATGAAGAATTCATTTTATGTTCATATTGATTTTGACAACTCAAAATGACTCTTGCAATTTGGATGATGATAAGGCATCCTTATGTCTTGTCTTGGTTTCAATGGTGGAACATTTGTTGTTTATCAATTCTAGTGATTTATTGGTTGATAACATTCCAACATAAGCATCGATTTAATTTATGATAGCGATTGGATAAGTATTGGTTCTTTTTTCCGTGATTTGGATTTTCATTTCTAACTTATTCTCTATTGCCATTGGATTGGTCATTGTTGCTTTATTGATCAATTATTACTTATCGCTTCTCTATATTTTCCGGTCGTATCTTCTTTCTCTTTAACTTCTTAATGTGTAACTCAACTTAAATTGATTATGATTCCTTAGGCTAGAATTTTGTTCATTTTTCTATGATAACTCATTAAATTCCTCTTGAGATCTTGAATTTGTTATTGTGATATCAAATCATTTTGCTCGTGTTTGGCCACCTCACATTTTAAATAATAAATTTCATCATTGAGGCACTCGTTTTCTCCTCTACATTTTGTAACTCATTTTTTAATTCTTCATGTTGAATTTAAAAATATTGCTTACAAATTCTAAAAAATGAGTCTTGTTATCGCGTAATTTGTACTTGCCCAAAGCCAAAGGCAAGTGGATACTAAATTGGCGTAACAAGGAGGATGTCCTATCACTGTCACCTTAATATGACACCTCTTTCTATTTAGGAGTAGTACCCTAGGGGAGACGTCCCTAGTGACCGGGGGGTTTGAGAAGGCTAAGGTAAAAGTTATGATAAAATCCCACCCTTCTCATAGGTCACTCAGATTAGAAGTTCCAAGGTTTTACTGAGATGAAGCAAAAGATAAATTAAATGTACCTGCCCAAAACAAGACACCAAGTAAAAAATAAATGATGTTTGCAAGTACCATATGATTTCAATGCTTCATAAAACCATGAACACTTGAAAGATAAACAAGTTGATGTAAAACTGAAGCAATATAAATATTTATAACAACAATGTATGTTTAGCAACAACTACAACAATTATGCCTCAATAGTGCTTAAAAAATGACAAGAAATAAAAGTCTTGAATTGACAAAATGATAATAGTTGTCAGAAGCAATTATGGCAATGTATAATCAACTTTTAATCTTGCTTTTAGGATGAATTTACTATTGTTATAGATAGATGTAGCAATATTTTGCAACAACAACAAATTAGTTAGTGAGTTAGTCTAATTTAAAGTTAGTAGGGCTAGTAAAAGTCTTAGGGAAGATGGTTTTAGAGTTGTTTGGTCAATCAATCACTTGCAATGAGTAAACTAGTGCCTTTTAGGGTAATGGAGTCAAATTTTGCAGCGACAATTCTTAGAGGAAAACAACAAATGATCATGGTTAACCTAAAGGGATGGGTGAGAAGATTGAGGTGTTAGTAACCTAAGGCCTCAATATCTAAACCCTAGACCCTAGCGATTTCCTTCTTCCTTAGATCAAGCTTGAAATAAAATATATGAGACTAATGAAGCAATGCTACTAGAGTGCTACAAACGTAGGGCTTTAGTGTCTTCTTCAAAAGGGATGTTTCATATCAAAATCAAGTAGGTGGAAAATTATAAGGAAAAGGATAATAACATATGCTTCTCCCCTAGGGTTTCAAACTAGCAATTTCATAATCTTCGAAATGAAGAGGCAAATTTACCATAACCATTCAAAATAAATGAAGAATTGCAGATTTACTTAATCAAGAATAATCTAGCAACAAAACCCTATTTGAAGACTTTCCACCATGAAAATGCCAAAATACACCAAGAATAGCCTCTCCAAGAAGTTGCGCACCACTTAATTTCAACCAAGTACCCTTAAAGAGGGTCGAATTACAGACCTCACACTTGTGTGAGTGAAAGAAGATGAAAAATACAAGAGATCTATCTCTTATTTATACAATGATCACGACCTTTAATTACAATTTAGGTCAGAAAAGGCCGACATGGCCAAATTACATCAAAAATCCAGTTTTTACATAAATTTAAAGAATTAAACCCTAAAATGCGCAGTAAAGGTGACGTCATGCCCTCCTACGGTAACGTTGGGCCTCATAGGTGGGACGTTAGGCTCCATGAGCAAAACGTTCGGTCTTCCAAGGCCTCTGGATGATGTCACACATGCCACTTGGCACACAACTGCCTCCATCATGTCCATATGATGTTGGGTGATGTCTAGGGTCACAAGGGTGACATCATGGGCCTCCCAAGGCCAACATTCAGGGGGGAGAGAAAGATCTCCCTAGGTCCAGGCTTGCTAAAGTGTCTCTAGTGGAACACCCTTCTTTTTCTCTGGTGCAAGCCTCTAGTGTCTCTCTACCCCTGGCTAGGTCACATCATCTATTTGGTGGGATTTTATCCCCATGGAGGTCTGAACTAATCATCTCCCCATATGTACCTGTCCATCGGACATGGTCCTGCAACAACAACAATTACGCCCTCCATGGGCTCATAAGTCACAAGGATCATAACAATGTCAATTACGTCTAATAATCAAATTACCCAAACATGTGCATCAAGCCCCCCTTTACCCAAACAAATGCTCAAAGACGTTATGCAATTTAACAAGTTAGGTTTGGAGAGGGTATCAGGATGTCCTATTGAGCTAATCCTCCTCAATTTTGGGGTGTTTCCTAGGTGAAGACCAATCTAGGTCATGTAGATGTATGA
This sequence comes from Picea sitchensis, assembly GCA_010110895.2. Classification (NCBI taxonomy): domain Eukaryota; kingdom Viridiplantae; phylum Streptophyta; class Pinopsida; order Pinales; family Pinaceae; genus Picea; species Picea sitchensis. The sequence goes on from SNQJ01S0039490.1 coordinate 61,638, forward strand.
TATGGTGTAGGGAATGTTTGGGCAAGGGGTGCAGTGATAACAAGAAAATGTAGGTCTTACATGTGGGTGCCTCTGTAGAGGGTGAGTTGCACCTTGTCATGGATGCCATTGTTTCCTAGCCCATTCAATGTCTTTTAATTTGTCTTATTGATTTTTCTTTTCAAGAGAATAGCTGGAGGACACTATCCTGGCGCGGTGACCAGTGACGACAGCGTTACCCACAAGCATTTCACATAAATGAGAATGTTGGCTTGTGACGAGACCCCCTTTCTCTTGGATATGCCACCAAGAGCCACTACCCTGGTTTGGTGACCAGATGGATGGCAGTTTCATACTGCTACATGCCCATGGACCTAATAGGTCGGCTCATGATGAAACCTCCCATCCACCAACTAGATCTTGAGTTTTATTTTATTTTACGGGTCCCCTTTTCTTGCTGCGAAGCTATTTATTTCTTTCTTGGAAATCCCTGGGTGAAGAATCTCAAGGTTTCATTTTGGATTTTAACTTTTGCCAGCTACTTTTACCCTCTGGGCCTTTAGCCCCTTCTTCCCACAAGGCAAGGTACAACCCTTACTATCTTGGCAAACCCAATGCCCGAACCAATGTAGGGGAAATATGAGAGGGACAGTGATGAAAAGTGGTAAGTATGGAAGGAATGGACGATGACCTTTTGTAGACCCACCCAGTGGCAACTCATCCCTAAGAGAACCAACTTACTAGGGCACTTTGTCATCCCCCCTGGGTATGCACAAGTTAAAGAGCATAATTTCCAAGCAAACGTCATGAAACAAAAGAGAGTTCAATGCACATATTCAAATGCTTCGAAAATCAGAGTGACACATACCATGATACCCAGACTCATTACCTCATGGAGCAAGACCCACTGCTACTTTAGAATCAGGTTGATGGGATGAATGTTGTTGTTGTTGATGGATAAGAGGCGCTAAAGAAAATATGGGCCCTCCAGGGCCAAGCTCAAGTCATATGGCTCTTGCTACTCCATGTCTATGACCTGTGGGCCTCGAGATATAATCTCCTTAGTTATCCCTAGGATAGGGGATAACACCTGACTCCAACTCGAGGACATGTGCTCATCGTAGAGCGCATGAGAACCTCAACATCTCTGGCATGACCTGTGATTTGGTAGATCTCAACAAAAACGATTAGTAATCTTTTGGGGTGGTTATATCACCCCTGGCTCATATATGATACAATGAAATGAAAGTAAGCAATCATATATACCAATGGAAATGAAATTACAACTACACTACTCTAGCATGATATGCAGATGCTATATACAATGAATGCAAATGTCTACCTACTTACATGTACTTACCTGTGAATTCAAGTCGTTGCCCCCTGATGGGGTTTGAGGAGGTGTCCACTAACTGGTAGTGGATGTCTTCTTCCTTCCAACGTGGATAGATATTAGGCATTATTGACTGACTTCATTCCGACTCTGAAAGGTCCAAGCCAAAAATGTGCAGTCCCTTTAACATAAGTAGGCTCTACCCTTTTTGTATCCCACATCCATACCATATCTCCCTCCCAGTAATCCTTTATTTTGAATTTGGTTGTTTCTTGTATAACTCTAGTATATTGTTTTGAGGGAGGAGGGTGGGATTCTGCTGTGAAGACTTTTTTTTGGGTCGATCTGATCAGTATGTCGCCATCTCCTTTCTTTAATAGCTTGACAGTCTCAACTTCTTTGTGCTTGTATTTGTCTAGGAGTTGTTGGTATTCTTCTTTCTTTGGCCATTGTATTTTATAAAAGTACTCCTCTGAAGCGAAAGGCAAATCCTCAGGTGAAAATACAGGAAGGCTCTCCTTGTTTGGCTCATATGTCTCGCTAGTTTCAACATAATCATCAATTTCCTGCACATGGACCTTGGCCATTGGCACCTTTGGGAGGCGACTTATTGTCTTTTCATTCATAGGCACATTAATGTAAGTTAGATCCATTTCTAAGGTGCCTCCCAACATTGCAGTGAACTTCCTGAACAACAACATTCCCCATACATCTGGGACATCCACTACCACAATATCCATGTGGATCACTCTTTCGAGATATCTTCCAAGGCATACTTCAACGTTTTCAACTACTCCATGAGTGGGTATGGCCCTGGATTCAAAACCACACACATTCCAATAAGGTCGTGTGGCCTTCAGGCCTAATTTCTCCATGACCTTCAAAGACATCATGTTAGCACCTGCTCCTGAATCAAGCATACACTTGTTAAGGCATTTGTTATTAACCAATAATGTCATGAAGAAAGGCGGGTGTCCATCATATTGAACCATAAAATAATCTGCTTGTAACATGATAGGAAGGTCCATTGGCTCATCTAATACATTGAAAAAAAATTCGAACCTTTCTTTTACATATGGAACCTTGATGACTTCTGTTAGTGGAATGGTTACGTGCATTTTTGCTAATGCAACTTCAAAGTCAAAATTCAGATCCACCTTGTCGGTTTTGGGAGGATTTTTAGGAAAAAGTATGTTCATTGGTGAAGGTCTTGTTTGTGAAATTACAAGCTCGGTAGAAAGAGGTTGATTCATTTGTTTTTTCCTAGTGTACACTTGGAATTCTTGCATTAAGTTTTCAAATTTATCATGAAATTCACTAACAGTTTCATTTTCTTATTTTGTGAGGTTATTCAACCTTATCAATAACATGTTGGGGTCTTCATTGACACTCCATCGTTTGAGAAATATTTCCTCCAATTTATCCATGGTTTTAATACTAGCGTCACGGAGACCATTGTACCATCGCCTAGCGCCATCATGGAGGGTGGCAGAGAACAATTTCATAGCTAAGTCTTCAGCATCATCACTGATGGGATGAAGCTGAAAGAAGGCCCAAAAGTTGCTCATATGATCCTCGGCACTGACTACATCATTACCAGTGAATTTAGGCAACCATTTCTCATACTTAGGGGGCATTTGCCTAGGGTATCCTGGTATGTTTGTCATGTCTAATGGTTTGAAGAGCTTGGATGGCCATTGTTTCTAGATATTAGCTTGATTTGGATTAACAGTCTGAGTCCCTACGCTAGACATTGTGTTTAAAGGGAGATTTCCTCCAAATAATGATTTTACTATAGGAGAGTTTCGGGGAGGTTTTCTTCCAAAGGACTTGGGAGGGTTGGTATACCTCCCTGAGTTTTGTGGAGTCGCTAGATAATTTTATTGAAACTATCAAAGGGATGAGGGGATCACCCTCAGTGGAGTTGTCAGGTAAGCCTTGTAAGATAAAGGCTTTTGAGGAAAGGCTTACCAAAAAGTGTCGTCTTTGAGGAAAATTGACTTAGTGTTACCTGGCAGTGGCGCCAAAATGTTATCGCGCAATTTGTACTTGCCCAAAGCCAAAGGCAAGTGGATACTAAATTGGCGTAACAAGGAGGATGTTCTATCATTGTCACCTTAATATGCCACCTCTTTCTATTTAGGAGTAGTACCCCAGGGGAGACGTCCCTAGTGACCTGGGGGTTTGAGAAGGCTAAGGTAAAAGTTATGATAAAATCCCACCCCTCTCACAGGTCACTTAGATTAGAAGTTCCAAGGTTTTACTGAGATGAAACAAAAGATAAATTAAATGTACTTGCCCAGAACAAGACAACAAGTAGAAAAGAAATGTTGTTTGCAAGTACCATATGATGTCAGTGCTTCACAAAACCATGAACTCTTGAAAGATAAACAAGTTGATGTAAAATTGAAGCAATATAAATATTTATAACAACAATGTATATTTAGCAACAGAGACAACAATTATGCCTCAATAATGCTTCAAAAATGACAAGAAATAATAGCCTTGAATTGACAAAATGATAATAGTTTTCATATGGCAATGTATAATCATCTTTTAATCTTGCTTTTAGGATGAATGTACTGTTATAGATGGTTGTAGCAATCTTTTGCAATGCAACAAATTAGTTAGTGAGTTAGTCGAATTTAAAGTTAGTAGGGGTTAGTCAAAATCTTAGGGAAAATGGTTTTAGATTTGTTTGGTCAATCAATCACTTGCAAGGAGTAAACTAGTGCCTTTTAGGGTAATGGAGTCAAAGTTTGCAGCGACAATTCTTAGAGGAAAACAACAAATGATAATGGGTAATCTGAAGGGATGGGTAAGATAATTGAGTTGTTAGTAACCTAAGGCCTCAATATCTAAACCCTAAAAGGAAAAAATGCTAGAAATTAGGTAAACCTAGGCCCTAGCAATTTCCTTCTTCCATAGATCAAGCTTGAAATAAATTATATGAAGGTAATGAAGTAATGCTACTAGAGTGCTACAAAGGTAGGGCTCTAGTGTATTCTTCAAAAGAGATGTTTCCTGGCAAAATCAGGTAGGTGGAAAATTATAAGGAAAAAGATAATAACACATGCTTCTCCCATAGGGTTTCAAACTAGCAATTTCATAATCTTAGAAATGAACAAACAAACTTATCATAACCATTCAAAATAAATGAAGAATTGCAAATTTACTTACTTCATCAAGAATAATCTAGCAACAAAACCCTAGCTGAAGACTTTCCACTATGAAAATGCCAAAATACACCAAGAATAGCATCTCCAAGAAGTCGCACACCACTTAATTTCAACCAAGTACCCTTAAAGAGGGTCGAATTTCAGACCTCACACTTGTGTGAGTGAAATATGATGAAAAATACAAGAGATTTGTCTCTTATTTATACAATTATCATCACCTTTAATTACAATTTAGGTCAGAAAAGGCCGACATGGCCAAATTACATTAAAAATCTAGTTTTTACATAAATTTAAAGAATTTAACCCTAAAATGTGCAGTAGAGGTGACATCATGCCCTCCTAGGGTGACGTTGGGCATCATAGGTAGGACATTAGGCTCCATGAACAAAACGTTAGGCCTTCTAAGGCCTCCGGATGATGCCACACGTGCCACTTGGCACACAACTGCCTCCATCATGTCCATCTGACGTTGGGTGACGTCTAGGGTGACAAGGGTGACGTCATGGGCCTCCCAAGACCAACGTTCGGGGGGGAGAGCAAGATCCCCCTAGGTACAGGCCTTCCAAAGTGTTTCTGGTGGAACGTCCTTTTTCTCTGGTGCAAGCATCTAGTGTCTCTCTGCCCCTGGCTGGGGTCACAACATCCATCTGGTGGGATTTTAGCCCCATGGAGGTCTGAACTAATCGTCTCCCCATATGTACCTGTTCGTAGGGCATGGTCCTACAGCAACAACAAGTATGCCCTCCATGGGCTCATAAGTCACAAGGATCATAGCAATGTCAATTACATCTAATAATCAAATTACTCAAACATGTGCATCAAACCCCCCTTTACTCAAACAAATGCTCAAAGATGTTATGCAGTTTGACAAGCCAAGTTTGGAGATGGTCTCAGGATGTCCTATTGGGCTAATCCTCCTCAAGTTTGGGGTGTTTCTCATGTGAAGACCAATCTAGGTCATGTAGATGTATGAGATGGTGTAGGGAATGTTTAGGCAAGGGGTGTAGTGATAACAAGGAAATGTAGGTCTTACCTGTGGGTGCCTCTGTAGAGGGTGAGGTGCACCTTGTCATGGATGTTATTGTTTCCTAACCCATTCAATGCCTTTTACTCTTCATCTTATTTCTTTTTCTTTTCAAGAGAATAAGACAAGGTGTGGTGACCAATGGTGACAACATTACCCACAAGCATTTCACGAAAATGAGAAGGTTGGCTCATGATGAGACCCCCTTTCTCTTCGTTATGCCACCAAGAGACACTACCTTGGTTTGGTGACCAGATGGATAGTAGTGTTATACCGCTACATGTCCATGGACCTAATAGGTCGGCTCATGATGAGACCTCCCATCCACCAACTAGATCTTGAGTTTTATTTTATTTTATGGGTCCCCTTTTCTTGCTGAGAAGCCATTTATTTCTTTCTCGGGAATCTCTGGGCAAAGCGTCTCAAGGTTTCATTCTGGCTTTTAACTTTTGCCAACTACTTTTACCCTCTAGGCCTTTAGCCCCTTCTTCCCACAAGGAAAGGTACAACCCTTACTAGCTTGGCAAACCCAATGCCCAAACCAATGTAGGGGAAAGATGAGAGGGACTATGATGAAAAGTGGTAAGTATGGAATGAATGGACAATGACCTTTTGTAGACCCACCCAGTGGCAAATCATCCCTAAGGGAACCAACTTACTAGGGCACTTTGTCATCCCCCCCGGGTATGGACAAGTTAAAGAGCATAATTTCCAAGCAAACATCATGAAACAAAAGAGAGTTCAGTGCACATATTCAAATGCTTAGAAAAAGTGACACATACCATGATATCTAGACTCATTACATCATGGAGCAAGACCCACTGATACTTCAAAATCAGGCTGATGGGATGGATGTCGTTGCTAGTGATAGATAGGAGGCGTTGAAGAAAAGATGTGTTAATATTATGGTATCTTTGGGAGGTATGAACCTCTATTGTGACCTATGACGAGACTAGAATACTCCGGAAGGAAGCAAAGAAATGAAGGAAACCCTAGACAGGTTGTCGGCTACAGAAATATATTTAATATGAATTTATATAATTTCCCAGAAGGAGAAGTCGACCCCAGTTAAACTGCCCAGACTACTATAAATACAGGGGGGCAGTTCTCATTATACACATATCAGCAGTTGCAGAGAGAACTGGATCTGCGCAGGTGCAATTGCAGCTTGTGAGCAAGTTTCTGGGAAGGTGTGCGCTAGCCTTTGGGTGGGATTATCTGATCATCTTGGATTCTATTCTTGTTTGGTGCATTAGCCTCTCTTAGCTATTGGATTGCTACCAGGATTCTCTTCTCTATCAAGGTCAAGGTGCTCAGAGGGTGGCTTCGGCTTGTGGTTGGGTGACGAGGGTATCGTCAATGGTAAAACA